>MU253918.1:0-53012 GCA_019669825.1 Calycina marina | reverse complement strand
CTACCCGTCTACTCGCCCGTCTGTCCGTCTAATATATCGGACTGACCTAGGTCAACCTGAAAGTGGACTGCTTATATAAGCAGACCGTCCGTCCAGGCCCTGGACTAGACCTGGGTGGACTATTAGGAACACTGCATCTGACGCATGTCAGCTCCTGATCATTCCGGACAGTATTATAGCAGTCATCTTTGAGCTATAGCTGACCAGTTCCTTGTAATCTGGGTTGACGACTATCAAGTTCTTGAGCTACTGCATCACCATCTTTGGTACGTTAAAGCTACTTCTAAAGTAGATTCTCCAGAAATAGCTATGCTCCCTAATGTACGCTGATTTGCGTCTAAAATAGTAATTGAAGAGTGCTCAAATCTAAGGTAGGAGAGTCGGGATAGAGACATAAAACTCTCAGAGTTAGTCTTTAGCATCAAATGGTGCATTTGGAACGATCGATTGAATGTCACGGTTGCAACCGAACACTCAGAACCTATCCCGCAATGATACTACACTTAGAGTCCGGCGCATGCGACTTCGAGATTGATATGATCGATTTAAATGAATCTACCGCCACGTGTTTCTAATAGAAGGCATACCTTGTGGAAGAGTATCGGGGTGAGCTGCTTAGTTGTCGTGACCTATCATTTGAGTATGGCGATACAGTCTATCCATTCAAGTGCTTAGAATGCGATACTGTTTTTACAAGGCTATCAGGCCTATTTCAGCACGTGTACAGCAAGGCATGCCATCAAGATTTGAATAAGGGCAAGATAAGTAAATTGGTCAGATGGCTAGAGGTGCAGCACAGTGGGAGTGGGAGTGAATAAGTGGAGGCAAGACATTGGGTGTGTAGCAACTTATGGTCGCTCTCAAGACTTCAAGGCAAAACTACACAGGACCGTTGCGCGAGAGTCTGCCGGTGACTGAGAGGAATCCACAGATGGTGCTTCTGGATGGACCGCTGGTTGTGAGTTCACCGTATTTGGAAGGTGACTATACCAACAGCCTTCGCCTTTGTTGCATTTTCCTTGTGAGAAGAACCGGCAGCTTTGAGCTGGTTTGACTTCCTCGTTCGGGTGAGTTGCAGTTGTGCCACTGGAACTGTGATTCAGCTTCTCTGTGCTGGACAAAACTGGATCATCAGGTGCGCCGTATTTTCCTGTGCTTGTATCCGGCTCATGAACGAAGTTGCAATGGTCTCCATTCTTGCAAAACCCTCGCGCGTAAAACTTGCACAGCGTCATCTTGATCGGTATCGGTGCTTGCCTAAAATGGGAACAGTGGGACGTCAAGCTTGGGAGGAGGTTGAAGTAAAGTTGAGGGGACATTTCAGTGGAGCCAATTTTTTCCTGCTTACACAATCATCCTGACTAACATAACGAAGTTTATATGCCAGTGGACCATGTAGGCGAGTGGAACACTTCTTAATATTCTAGACACGCTACGTAGTCTAAATATCTAATAACTCAACAACCACAACTCCAAATGACTTCTAAAGAAGGATGATTAGATCTTGCAACAGCTGCGTATAATCAAGGCAAATTTTGAAGTGTGCGGGCTGCAGCAAAAGCGTACGATGTCCCTCACAATACACTAGAACACCATCTCGAGCTTCAAAACCACCAACCAACATGAAACTAACTCCTACAGAGGAATTAACTATATCACAATGGATATTAGATATGGATTCACGAGGTCTGCCACCTACACAAGCGCTAGTACGAGAGATGGCCGAACTGTTGCTTTGTGAGCGCTGTCCAAACGTGTCTGGCTCAAACCAGATTCTTGGGAAGCTCTGGGTTCACAACTATATCAAGCGCCACCCAGAGCTCCAATGCTCATATAATCGTAAATATGATTATCAAAGAGCTAAATGCGAAGATCCAGAGATTATACAAGCTTGGTTTCGACTAGTTGGTAACACAATTGCAAAGCATGGGATTTTAGTAGACGACATATACAACTTTGATGAAAGCGGCTTCCAGATGGGAGTTATCTCTACTGCTAAAGTAGTAACTGGAGCACATCGAATTAAACCAGTTTCTATACAGCCTGGGAATCGAGAATGGGTTACTGTTATTGAATCTGTCAGCGCAACTGGACGATTAGTTCCACCGTTAGTTCTACTCAAAGCCAAGCTCTATCAACAACACTGGTTCGAAACTATACCGGGTGATTGGGACATCAAAGTTAGTGAAAATGGCTGGACAACAGATGAAATAGGCATGTACTGGCTACAGTCGATATTCGATAAAACTACTCGACCGTGGACAGTTGGAGTAAACCGTCTGTTGATTGTGGATGGTCATGGCAGCCACAATACAGCTCAATTCGATCAGTATTGCAAGGCAAACAATATTATAACTCTTTGTATGCCTCCGCACTCGTCAGACTTGCTACAGCCATTAGTTGTTAGTTGTTTTGCAACTCTTGAGAAGGTGTATGGTCAGGAGGTGTCGGCCGAGATACGGGCTGGAACCAACCATATCAACAAGGAGGAGTTCTTGAATATATATCGACGTGTTTGCCCAATGTGTTTTAGCCTCAACACAATTCGCAATGGCTCCAGAGCAGCTGGACTTGTTCCTCTAAATCCAAGTGAGGTTTTAGAACAGTTGTTAGTTGATATAACTGACAGACTAGTTACACCTCCTCCTCTGACTATACCGACTTCCTGGGCTCCAGAGACACCACACAACACAGCTGAATTGATCTGCCAAAGCGAAGTAGTTAAAAGACTTGTTAGATATACCTCTAGATCACCACCAAGTTATACAGTCGAGGCAATTGACCAGTTGATCAAAGGATGCAATTTAGCTATGCACAACGCCGCAATTCTAGCTCACGAGAACACTCAACTACGGGCCGCAAACGCCAAAATAAGACGCAAACGCGAGCGTAGAGTTAAATATATTGATAGAGGAGATGCGACTAGTGCTTTAGAGGTTCTACAAGCAATAGCTGGTCATGATAATCAGCAAGAAGAGGTAGTAGTGGTGGATCAGTTGGAGGGGTTAACCACAACAACACGAGCTCGGGGGAAGTGTAGTATTTGCAGATCCTCTTCACACACAGCTCGAACGCGTAGTCAGAGAGTACAAAGTAGCTAGTTTAGACCGAACTTCTTTGGATTAGTAGTTTTGAAGTAATTTGAGTTGTTGTTCGATAGGTCGAAATTAGTGGTCCACTCGCATATAAACTACGTTATTTCACCACAACGTGAACCTAGTGCGAAAACGCACCAAAAAGCATATTTTTAAGGTGACTTTTCGACCGAAGCGAAGAAGACGAAGGAAGTGTAGGCTCTAATATCTTAATATTAATGGAACTAGAGAGCTAACTACTGGATGGAATGTTGAGGTTTATGTCCCCTGCTGACTAGTTATCTCCGGGTGGATACAAGGTCACATGATTATGTACATGACCGCATATCAATCTCAACAGTGACTCAATTATAATTTAACAAGCTACAAATTTGATACTGGTTTGTTCTATATTTAGATACAAGGAATTTCAAGTTTTACTTCACTTCTATTTATTAGACATTTCTATTTGTTAGAAAAGTTTACTAGTAAAAATAACAATTCACGTGGTTTATCAGTGAGTCGCGTACTTTTCCCCGCTTCCCAACCTACAAACTTCAAGACGCGATCATTCAACCACCATTCATGGAAAATCAAACACAAGAAGCAAATATCGTTCTTGCTATCGATGCTATCCGATCAGCTAAAAGAATTAGCTGCCGGGCTGCTGCAAAGATATATAACGTGCCCGAATCAACACTCCGCGATAGAATGGCCGGCCGAACCCCTCGCTCCGAAGCTCGATCAGCAAGTCATAAATCAACCGACTTAGAGGAGGAAGTGATTCTCCAGTATATACTTGATCTAGACGCTAGAGGATTTGCTCCCCGACTTGCTGGTGTGGAAGATATGGCTAATTTTATACTGGAATCTCGAGGGGGACGACGCGTCGGAAAGCTCTGGGCCCATCGATTCGTAAAACGACAACCAGAGTTAAACACGCGTTTTAATCGCGTTTACAACCTCCAAAGGGCCATATGCGAAGATCCCGAGCTTATGGGCGCATGGTTTCGGCTTGTTGCGAATATACAGGAGAAATATGGTGTCCAGGACTGCGATTTTTATAACTTCGACGAGACTGGGTTTATGATGGGCGTTATTTGCGCTTCTATGGTCGTTACACGCGCCGATCGACATGGCAGAGGCAAGGCAGTCTAGCCAGGGAATCGGGAATGGGCTACAGCGATTATATGTACAAGTGGTAAGGGCTGGATACTACCTCCATCTTTGCTGGTTCAAGGGAAGAACCACCTCGCGAATTGGTACACTGAGGGCGACCTCCCGGACGACTGGGTTATTAAGCCGACAAGTAATGGATGGACGAATAATGAGACGGTTCTTGAATGGATCAAACACTTCGATAGACATACCGCTGCTCGGACGAAGGGTGTATACCGAATACTTGTACTGGACGGGCACGAGAGTCACTAATCGGCCCAAATCCAAGATTATTGCAAGGCTCACAACATTATACCTCTTTGTCTGCTTTGTCTGCCTCCTCACTCGTCCCATCTTACCCAGCCACCTGACGTTGGGTGTTTTAGTGTGTTGAAACGAGCATACGGTCGACAAATTGAGATGTTCATTAAGGCTCATATCAACTATATCACGAAGGTCGGTTTCTTTCTTGCATTCAAAGCAGCATTTATCGAGTCAACGACGGTTCAGAATGCCCAAGCTGGATTTCGTGGAGCCGGCCTAGTGCCTTTTGACCCGTTAGCTGTGATTTCAAAGCTTGATGTAAGGTTACGGACTCCAACTCTTCCTCGACCCTCGACCGCCACCTCCCTTGGGAGTCACAGAACCCTTCTAACCCGAAAGAAGCTCTTTCGCAATCAACTCTTGTACGAAGTCGAATAGCACATCATCAAGGAAGCTCGTCAACCCCTCTTTTCGAGACAGTCGCAGCATTAGCGAAGGGTACAGAGCGATTGGCTCACCAGAATACCCTTTTGACAGAGGAGATCCGTATACTTCAAGTAGCAAATGAGGCGCTTAGCAAGCGTCGTAGGGCTAAAAAGACCCGGGTCCGGGAGGGAGGTGCACTTACGGTTAATGATGCTAAAGATATTTTGTCTCAGCAGGAGGTAGATGAGCAGGTTCGATGCGACTTACGTGCGGAGGGGGGAAATCGAGTGGAGGGACAACCGTCCAAAAGGCGCTGTGGAACTTGTGGAGAAATTGGCCATAACGCACTTGTACGATAGAACAAGATATATCTAGCTCTTCAGAATTTAACTTATAAAAATTTAATTGATTTCACCACAGATATTAGGTGCTTTTGAAGCTCTATGCCAAGGAAAAGTGCGCGACTCACTGATAAACCACGTTATAAGGGTTATAACACAATTATGTGTAAGTTCTACGGTTTAGGGTGCCTAAAACGGGAGGTTTGGGACGCTGTTTTACGCACCCTCAACCGCAAGCAAGGCTCTCTCTTTTCGCACGTGACCCTCCAGGGCAATCCTTGGCAATGGTACGACCAGCATCATTTAGGTGGTTTTCGCACAACCCCCCTCGACCATCTTCCTGACGCCGTTTCGTTTCCCACCCATAACCCCACCAGGAAATCATCAAACACCCAAAACAAGCAGCAAGAAATGGCTCCCTTTCCCTCATCATCGGTTATGGCAGGCTGCGACCCCCCTTGGGAGCATTTAGAGCTATACAAATGCGTACCATTTTCCCTCTCTCTTTCTCTCCTCCCCAGCTTTCCACCAGCACTCTAAGTCACCGTCAACACCGTTCGTTATACCGTTGTCAACTCTACATTCCTCTACTCTTTCTCTATTCCTAATTACCCTCTCCTCTCTCGAGTTTCGCTTTATTGGTATTCTCTATCTGCGGTCTATCCATTGTCTGCGACACCCAATTTCCCTGAATCCTCTTGACTCCTCGTCTCGACTCCTCTCAAATCCTCCTCTCGAATCCTGATCGCCTTCCTCGATCATTTACCCCCCAACACCGATAAATTATGGCCCCTGCAATCCAGATTCCTGCGGAACATACCCGTAAAATCCTTCAGAATATTATGAAGCGGCGTCTCGACGCACATCGAATAATAAAGGAGAGGGCGAACAATGTGCCCGCTAGGGAAGACTATCGACTTATAGAGATCAAACTAGATAGCAAACGGCATTTGCAGCCAGAGGACACCGAAAACACTAATACTTGCAAAGTTCTTGAGGAACTTGGTTGAAGGATGCCGTTCTCTAGAAATCTCTCACAATCCCGGAGCACCTCCATGTTCACTCGGTCTGGGTCTACCTTATTGCTCAAATTCCCAACTGGCATCCCTGTTATTCGCCGTTTAGCATTTCGTATTACCATCATGCCACAGCTCCATCCGTCTTCCTGCTGTGTGCAGGGCTGGCCTCCAGGTTAGCGCCTAGTAGCACATATCAGGTTCTCACTTACCACCTCAGCATATCCGAAATTCAAGTACTTAAATTCCCCCTATGACGAATTAGTACCACCTTCAAAGAGCCTATCAAATCCACTTACCTCTATGTTTCGTCTTGTTAGGGTTGATTTTATTTTGCGGTAGATGGTTGCATGGCTTGCCATTAAATCGTAGTGATATATCATCTTCGTCTGTTCATTAATCTCGAGCAGTGTGAAGTGGTTTGTGTTCAGATGCAATGGGCAAAAGTAAAGCAGGGGGCCGTCGAGACCACTCTCATTTTCGTCCTTATAGGTATCGATCTCGGATCTCCAGCGACGAAAAGGGTTCTGCAGAGGTGTGATCTTGCCCTCCACGTCTTTGCTGTGGAGTTGAATACTATGACCGAGCTTTACAGATATAGGCCTATAGGCCATCTCCAGAATAGCTGTAATATCCCAACCAAAGAGCCATTTTTTTGAGCGGAGCCTGCCGAGTATGCCACATGAAAGTTCAACAGCACCATTCACCATCATGGAATCGTCGTCGCTGAGCGTCTCCTTGCATAGGACGCCTTTGCATAGGAGTCTTCGTTTCCCGAAACGACATTACTCAAGATCTCCTCCTCAGCTTCGTCGAGCTCTGCAAGAGAGTTTCTCGGAATCGAGCAAACGTTGGCCTGGTGTCCAAGCTTTCCGCAGTTGTAGCAAGTGTCTCCCGAATGCTCAGGGTTAGCAGGCGTGGCGGAACGGCGTGCTTCTGGGGCAGCGGAGACATGGGGAGCATTGGTAGGGGCAAGTGAGTGGCTCGATGATAAACCATATTAGCTAGTATCCCGGAAGCGACTAATGGCACCAAATGAAATATCAGAGAATAGCCAATTCTAAAATCTAAATCCTTCCGTCGCAGGTATTCAAGTCAGCGCTAAAAGTTCCTTTTCCACTGGCGGTGTCCTGAATGTATCGGGGGGTTTTCATAGCTCTGCCAACCAGCCAGCGAGAACAGTCACATCGGGACTCACAGTCGACTTCTCTGTAACAGGGTATATTCTTGATTCACCCTCGAACTCTAGCGATCTATCCAACGCCTCCCGCTCTCTTTCGCGAAGTCACCCCCGATCCGATGAATCTCCCTCTCCAGCTATCCAGCTCCCCTCTCACAGCTTCACACTCTCCTTCACCGTCCCGATCTTCAGCTTGGCCCCGTACTTCTTTAGGACATTATCATTGTGGTATTTCCAGAACTGCTTCGTGGCATCCTTTCCCGCCACACGCTTGAGGATCTTTGCTCCACCGGGGTGTTCGTCTGCGAAGTCTAATGACTTGTTAGCTTTCATCTTCAAACAGGTAGAGTTCGGGGCGTTGAGATAAGGATTAGAGGAAGATCGGAATACGCCGTACGTACCTGTGATATTGTATACCCCGTCGTCGACTATTATGTACATCCCAGCCGCAGCATCTTTATGCGATGCAACCTCCGCTGTTGTGAATAAATTGGACATGATGTGTAGTTTGTGATGCGATCCTAGCGGTCTTGATGTTGCGCTTCGGTCAAGTGAGTGTCTAGTATTGAATGGTATAGGTATAGGTTGGTAAGATCGAGACGGGAAGAGAAGAAGATGCAGCTATAGCTTATGAACTATTGCTAGTCGAACTCACTTATTATCTCCAGACTTCCCCGGATTCAAAGCTCACAGTTGAAGATGCCGAGGTGTGCTGCGTCAGCTTGAAATGACCTACTGTGATTGGCACATCTAAGCGCTTGTTTGATAAGGTAAGATAATAAGTCATACAACAGAAGGGTGTCAGAATTCACGGCGGATGACTCAGCCCCTTCCAAAATACCAAAATGAGGACTCAAGATATATATCAAAAATATTTGCACAGGCACCAGGTGGGTTGTGACAATATATCGTATTATCATTTAGGTCGGAACAACACAGGTATGGTCACACTCTACCTATCTCTATGCCGCTTCCGCCAAGCGGGGTTGCTGGCCAGCATGGCGGACCCACTCTCTCTTAGTCACGTGCTCGACGCACTTCCACACATACCTTAGCTGGTATTCCGACAAAAACAACGATTTGACACGTCACGATGGCTTCACCAACAAGTCCGAATTTGTTCCGCACGCCCAGCCATGAGCCTTTGAAGGGTGAAGAAGCACCTATCCGAAGGAAACCCGATTATATCACGACTTAGCTCGAGAGGGTCAGATAAAGCCGATTTATAAGATTGGGGAAGCAAATGTTATTTCAGAGGCTAGAGCTCGAAGATGGGAGACGAATATAAGATCTAAGGAGGGGGCAAAGTATAGATCACGATCAAGATCTACGACATACGGCTGCAGGTAAGAGGTTACAAAGGACATGGTATAGATGCTCTGTTCCCCGAGTCGAAATCCGGTCAGTAAACAACAGTACGAGTTAAACCTCAGCCGAATGTCTAACGACTAGTATCTGGACGGCAGCCTCTCAGTGCTTCTGTTTTCAAGCCACAGCTCGTGGAAAGTACTGCGACTGGACAGGTGAGCACCGGAACCGCACCTGTGCGTGAAAGACACATGCACTGGTGTAGGCAAAGCATGGCTCAATATTGATCAAAACGCTTCTGGCCCCCCTATGCCTGGAGTTCTGGTTCTATAAGACAAATAAAAACATATCTCCAATCACTCTTTATGGGCGACTTTCTGTTTGTTCTTGTACCTCCTGATCATTTGACGTCTATACGTCTAGTCACTCGTTATCATTCTCTATTTCCCGCAAATACTTAATGATGTCTCCATCCATGTTCATTAAAGCTGGTGTTCTAGTACTTGCTTATGCTAGTCAAGTCGAAGCTGTGTTGAAGTACACGCTTGATTCAAGTCACAACTACTCTGGAAAGGACTTGTTTGCCTACTGGGACTTCATCACTGTACGATATATTCCTGGACCACAATGGAGATATAAAAAGGAAAAGAGTATGATAGTGAGATATTAGGGCAATGATCCTACTGGAGGCCACATCGACTATTAAAGTCAAAGTACACTAAAGGGCTTACCTACTATAACACCACTAAGAAGGCCAACTACATGGAAGTCGGCTACAGTTACTCTTACCCAACTACCCAGACAGATTATAATAGCAGACGATAACCCAGTGTTTGTATCCAGTCAAAGACAAAGTACACTCATATTTAGTCACCGCTGATCTGGCACACGTCCCCTCCAACATCTGTGGAGTATGGCCTGCGTTTTGGTCCGTTTCGCATACCAGCTACCCAGCCTGGAAGAGATCGAAATATTTGAGGGGATCAGGAAGAACTTTCAGGGTTTACAAGCACTGCACACGAGTCCTGGATGTCAGGTTACTGGAAACCAGGGAGCGGCAAGAATGTATGGTATTGTCACCAGTTACAATTGTGATGATCTGGCGCAGTCTAGCAACTATGGATCGCAACATCAGTGAGTAATTTCATAGTAGAGCTTTGTGTGGTCGGGTTCGATGCTGTACTATAGTTTCAATCTTCAATGAAGCAAGATACAACGACAGCCGGGCTTGATCAGAGAAGTGATTTGAGATACAGTGCTGATGCTGCCTAGAAACCAAGGTTGCGCTGCGGCAAACAACGCGCCAGCGAGCTACGGGACAGCCTTCAGTGCACTAGGAGAACTCATTGCGAAGGAATGGACCAGCGACGCAATCAAGATGTGGAACTTCCAACCAGGATCCACACAAGCCCACATAGCTCTAGTTCATCAACGGCCACTTCGACCAGCCGTCATGCCAGTGTCGTCTTGCATACACCTTCACCCTCAAGCAAATCGAGCTCATGTTTGTCTACACTTTTTAATTCCAGCTCAAGCAGCGCCGTCTCAAGTTCGCTCTCAGAAACTTCGTCGGGCTCAAGCTCCGACAACCCGGTCTCGAGCCAAACAGACTCTGCTGTATCACTGACCGTGACCGATTCGCCTAACACGGTTGCTCCAACAGATATATCTTCGTCAAGCTCAGACTACCCAGCTTCAAGCTTAATATAACAGATTCTTCCTTGCAGTCGATTTTCACAGATTCGCCCACCGCAGTTGCCCCGACCGACACATCATCTGCAAGCTCGGTCTGCGCAATGGACTCTGGCGACTCGGTATACCCACTCATCCACGGATAGCAGTTAGTGTAAACTTGACACGAGTGAGAACATATGGCAAAGGGATTTCTAGCAACCACCAAGATCGCGTCTCCATAGAACGGTTACCCATATACTAACTCGACAATGACGACTCTGAGTAGTCAACAGTTTTTCGAATGCTAAAATGAACACATAGCCAACATAAAATAGCATTGCCTATAGTTTCCATGATGACCCAACTGATACTACCACAGTCCCAACAGGTCCAGGTAATTATACCCTCCACTTGAGACAACGGAGTTCTGATAATTTCTAGGTACTACAGGTCCAGGAAGCCAATATCCCACATCATCACCAACTGGCTCAGATATCACCGCTTCAGTGTCAGCAGGCTATGAAACCTCTACCGTGTTCACTACCGAAGTTTACACAGTGACCAGCTGCGTAGCAACAGTAACAAACGGCTCAGCCGGACCTCACGACACTACCGTCACGTTTCCTCTCTGTATCGCAGTTTGCACAGTAACCAAGACCCAGACTCCTGGCCAGACTGTAGGTCCTGGACACACGACCTCGATAGTCCTCACAACATTGATTCACACCATCACCGAGTACCCATCGGGGGTGAAGAACTGCACCGTTGGTTCCGTGACCACAGAAACCAAGACGCTTTACATGGTACTCTGCCCTATCATCGAGGGATCAGCGTTAACAAACGCTCCATAAATCCCAGGCGGCTCAGGCTATCAGGCATCTCCAGCTCCATACGTTGCAAAAAGCCCTAGGCCATTGTCAGCTTATATTCCAGGCGGCGCTTACGTAGCTTCGTCTCTTCCACCTGCGACTTCCGTGCTAAGAGCATACCCAATACCAGAAAACTAGCCAACGCCAGCTGGAATATACAGCTCCGCACCTTACGGTAGCAACAGTACGAGCCCGGAACCACCGCCTACCCACTGTACCCATCGGCACGGCTGCTCCTACTGAGTGCCTCTTCGAAAGTACCTCTACTGAGATGCCGACCGAGGCTCATGGTGCTGGGCCGTTGAAGGCCAGCGGTATCATGGCGATTGTGGCTGCTGCTTCTTTATGTTGATGTAGGGGAGGACATATAGTGAGACCTGGATGGGGAGTGACGGAAATGTAATTCATCACAATTAATGGAAATGTAGATTTAGGATTGGATATCAATGTTCTATTCGTTGATTCGCTAGCCTTTATGAAGTTCGATTTTGAGCCCGTTTGTGTAACGACAACTCCCGGATTATGAGTATGTTGAAACTCTCAATATCTGAGACAACATAGTGAAACCTCGTCTGATCCATGTGTGTTCATCATCCCGATCAAGGCATGCCAGTCAACTGCATGATTCACTCAATTCTCCAGTTCTTGGACAATATGTATCCTAGTTGAACACCTAACATGCAGGCGTCTTCACTTGCACCCAACAAGCCTACCCCAAAGTCTGTTCTCACTTCGGTCTCAAATCCCCTTCGGTCTGCCTCCTCGCCATCTGCACACAAACCACCAGCTCCACCCCCCTATCCCTCCTGATATCCCTCAAAAACCCCCTATCCACTCCCCTGACCTCATAAGCCCACTTATTCGTATGGAAATTATACTTCTCGTCCAGCAAACTGAGCATGTCCCGCCCAACTACCTTGCTATGGCTCTCAAAGCCATAATCCGGCGCCAGCAGCACCTGATATGCACCCTCAACCCTCTCCGAGACCGGTCCTGAGCATTTCTCTAGTGGTGCGAGATACGATGGTGATGTCCCTGGGACACCCAGGTACTCGTAGGAGATGAGCGAGACGTGGGGATCAGAGCGGATTTTGGCGAGGAGAGGGTCAGAGATGGAGGTGCCTGTATAGACGATCTTGTCTTTGTAGAGCGCGGAGAGAATCTTCGCCACGTGCTCTCTGTCGAGATGGTGGGTCGCGAGATGCGAGTCGAGAGCGTATCCTGGCGCAAGATGGATGGTGTACGTCCCGGGTATGACATCGTCTTCTAATGGAGCATTTGGATTGGAGAAGGGTGCTTCGTAGGGTGTTGCTGGTTCTGCTGGTTCTGACGGAGCAGTGGAACTTGAAGAGATCTCGTGACTTGATGAGCCCCTCCTGAATTTGAGGAGAAGTCCGGATACTAGCGCGATGAGGATGGCAATGAAGGCACGACGGCGCCAGAACATGATATAAAGATAGGAGAAAAGATTGTGATTTGCTGGTTGCGCTGGGAAGTTGTCTGTTGGGTTTGAGGACATTGTCCAGATTTGCAAACCGTCTTGGCGGAAACCTTAGCGTTTGCTACGCGAAAACAGTCCAACCTCCTGGCTTTTCCCTATACACACTCTTCTAGGTATTCCCTCTACGCTCCTTTCTTGATCTAGGAGAGGTCTCTTGTGAACAGGAGCAGAACAGGAGCAGAACAGGAGAATCCACTCATAAAACAAGATTGATCAAGGGGCACTACGCTCACATATACGATCGATAGGAGGAGAGGAAAAGAGCAATGCTTGAAAGTCGATGGACCTTTCAGCAGGTGAGCCTCGTAAACCCCCCCCCCCCCGCGGCTGAAGCCAGGGATCTCTAAGAGCATACACAGGGCATAGCAATAACAGTCCCCGCTGAGATGGATAAAACCTTCGTCTATGGCCAAAGCATCTGCGCCGCTCCCGACTTGCTCGAAATAATGTTGAAATTTTCCAAGACATTACAGGGAACCCTAAAGTTCTAACAGTAGGTTTTCTCGGGCTAGGTTAGTGATAGCTGCTTCATCGTGTTGGCTGTACCAAGAGTCACCATCTCATCAAGATCCGCCTGACGCTCCTCGTCGGTCATTATAATCCCTCTCTCCATGGCCATCATCACATGAACAAGGCCGTTGAGGCCCTCAGCTGACGCTCCGCGGTGCCACTGCAAGGGAAACATACGCTTGACGCGTTCGAGGTGCTCGGCTGAGCTAAGAGCAAGGGACGGCGGTAAATAAGGCTCCTCGCCCCCTCTGGATTTCGGGCGACATATTTGCGCATAACAGATCGAAATATGTGTCATTAGCATCGGAATTGGACTGAACTCCGGAGGTTGCATCACCGTGGCTGGTGTTGGTGGTTGATATGGTGTGTAGATTGGTGATACTAGTGGAAGGTTGAATGTAAGTAATAAAGTTGAAGGCGTGCTGTAGATTGGTAATTCAGACAACTGTTATCGTAGATACTTGCCTGTATAGTTCCCAGAATATTCGAAACCGCCTTGCCTTTCGACATCCGATAGACAGGTGATCTTTATGGATGGCTTTGTAGCCGTTCACGATCATAGAGTACAGCTGAATAACAGTGTGATATACTCAATCGAAAATGCTAGGTGTGGAGCTGGAGAAAATACAATTTGAATGTTTGAATAGCGGAAAGGATTGAGGGCAGTGGAGTCAGCTGGAGTTGATGTAAGGAGCTTTGTCCAGCTCCAGGGATGCTGCACGTTACGACACGCATGGAAGTCGATATTTAAGCTAGCGTGAGTAGTTCTCAAGAACGAGTGGGAGCAGCTTAATAAAGATCAAAGGTTTAGCAATGACACAGTGATGTCAAATAAAGACATGAACTCTGAGTATTGGCAAAAGGGACTTCAAAGTGTTGTTGGTCTATTGCAGCGATGGAGAGCTCGTGACTTGGTAGGGCAAGAATTTTAGGGAGATGCAAGCCAGACAGCCACCAATACAATGACCATGGCAACGGTGGCCCTATGCCGCGAGAACATCAGAAGGATCTATAGGACTACTTTGAGTTGAACGTACAGAGATGTTCCAATCAGGCATCGTAAAGTCTACATTTGATAAGCGAGGAGTCGGGCATAAAATTCTCACCTAGAAACTTCCTCCGTCTCCCCTCATCCTCACCATCACATCTCTTCAACCCAAATCCTCCAAGTAGTCTTACTATCATCGGCACTTTCAACCCTCTTGATCAAGAGTTCTGTGGCATGCCGGACGGGGCTCGCCTTTCTTCACGCAGGAAGGCGACATCGCGTTGCTGGTATTCGAAGCTTATCATGATGGAACGTCTATCCCTCTTTCAAAGTTCACAGCTTTAATCATCTTTTGTTGAAGTACATCTCATGTTACATTTGCAATCAGATCTCGTCTTGATCACACCCAAACTTGGATTAAACCCAATCCTTACTTCATAAATGGACGATACTGGCGCTCCACCCGTATCATAGCAAGATATATGCCCAGCAGTCAAGTAGGAGAATTGAAAGGACCATGATTGGTCTTCCTATTTCCTCCTAGCTGCAGATAGCACGATCAATCCGAAAGCCGGTAGAAAATCCGGCTCATCGGGACACACGATCGCTGACGAAGGAGGTCGCACAATTCACGACTACAGAGAAGGGCGCTACTTTCTCCCCCCAATGACGCAGCAGAACAGAGCCACCTTGACTTGCAACATCATATCTTCTCCCTACTATTAGATGGCAGGCTCGGTCTGGCTCCTGTGCAGAACCCTAAGCATGTCCAGGACAGCCATAAGTGATATTTTGGAGGAAATTTTCCACTTTTGAAGTTTGTTAGAAATCCGGAAGAATGATGCTTCTCACAGGGAACCAGTATCTGGTAGACAGGTTCTGAGAACAGAGTCTCCCAGGTCTGATCTCTCTTCTTTGAGTGGTGCCTTCAAGTCGTCAAGCTCACTCGAATATTTCAAACATAGACGGGCACTGGAATATGGGCTCCAGTTTTCTGAACAGAATCTAAAGTCACATGTTATTGGAATGGATTTGGTATGAAATTCTTGGAGACTTTCCTTCCCTTCTTCAACACATCTCCAGGAATTGGCTGTTCCGAATATTAATTCTAGAGTTACACACTCCTGGAACGTGTGCCTACCTTTCACGAAGCAAGTGAATTCCGAGATTGCCATTGGCAGTCTTTGATTTAGTCATCGCGATGCTCGGTAAAGGATTGCGAGTTTAGTTTTTATAGAAGTTACTGAAGATCAATGGATCTTTAGTCGTACCTTTGACTATATCCATGCGCGAATGATCGTGTCCTGTTTAAACGACACAAAAGCGATCTTTCGGCAAGCTTTCGATAACCTTAGCGACGGAGATTATATCGAGACCCAAGACATGATTCGCATATTCTGCTGCAACGACAATCTAGTCGAGAATACTGCTGTCCAACGTTGTTCCGAACTCCCAAACTTCGCATTTCTGAAGCTTGGAAGAGATTTGTATCGGCCCATGATGTATTGGAAGTGGCTTGAGACCATTGATTTTGTCGGTATAGTCGAGAAACATATATCGTCACCTATAAACACGTGGCCTGCCGAGAAGAAGTATGAAGAGATTTGGCGGTACTTGTGTGTAGACATGACCGATTCTGTGATGATCATATCTACTAAGCTCTCCCCGGCGATAGTCGTAGCTAAAAAAGAGGGTGGCCAGCTTCTGAAATCAGCACAGGAATACTAAACAACACGGCCATTCATGCACACATGACGTGTGACGTGATTTACGGACGAAAGCCGGTGTCCAGGTGAAGTGCTTATAACAGCTTCTGCTGTGCTCTGTGTGAAGATGGAGATGGAACTTGGACTATAGTCTACAATATGGCTGTGCAGGAGAGTCGACATGAGGACGAACCTAGCTCTCAACTTTCGATGGGTATGAGAAATTGATTGTTTGCGACTTCGACACAGTGGGAATGAGATTCTAGACGCAACCACCTGGTTCCACCAGTTGTGAAGTCGTCATTAGCAAGCAAGCACTATCTACTAGCCCAGCAACATGTCTTGCTACTTCGATGTTTCTCTGTCCCTGCATAGAAACTTCCCTGTTATATCACTTGATAGTCAATATTTCAAAAACGGAACAGAATGTTGTGAATCCTCGATAACTATCCCCAAAAGCAACATGTTAGATGGTGTCTAGAGTCCAACTCAATAGAAATGCAACGCAGTGTAACTACAGGAAGGCTGCTCAGCTGTGCCAAAAGCCCCAAGGAAGCGATGAGAAATACAGATCCTGCTGGAGGTGAGTGAATACTTCACCAGCCATCCGAAAAACATCCATATCCTGCCTTTTATGCCGGTCCAATAATACCTTCGTCAGATTTACTGTCCGCCAGGAACAGGAAGCAGACCACACGGTTCACATATACGGCCCGATCGCACGTCGACATTATAATCCTGCCTGTTCTGCTCTCCATAAGTGAACTGCTGGCTTTGCACCCACGTGTCCGAGATGTGTAATCTTTTGTTATGTCATCCAACGCATGCGCAATATCAGTGCAGTCAACATAGAGGACCTCGTTGACATCAAGATGATGGCAGAGCATGGCCTTGCTTGGGACATTGCGGGCACTATGGAGTAGGGCCAGTGGCAAGAATTGCACTGGGGAGTATAAGCATACGCTATGTTACATGGGGGCTGCGCTTTGCTAGGCAGAACCTCGCATGGCTCACCTGCATCAGCGTTCGTTTACTGGGAGATGAAATGGGAGTCGAGTTGGTTTTTTTGTGCCCAGGCGAAATCTTGGACTTGACTTTTTGGAGGACTGAAGTTCTAATGTTATACGACAATAGTGAAACTATTGTTGCCGAAATGTTGAAAAATAGGTAGCAGAGAATTGCTGTGCGATTGTCCAATTGAACAGCATCGGTGGAGGTACCAATGCTTGATGGTTCTGCTTGGTCGGTGACATCGTCAGAGGGAAGAGGGAAGAGGACTGTTGAAAAATAGCAGCAGTCCCATTGTGATGAGATAGAGGGAGACAATGTTGGTGATCTACGGCATAGTAATTAGATGTGTAATGTATACAGGCACTGTAGTATAGGGCTTGTATCTCGAGTATCTGAAGAGTGCTGGAAAGATATGCTAGAAGGTATGTTTTGGAAGGGATGGAGGGGGTAACAAGTTCTGATATTTTGGACTTTATGCACTTTGTAAAGAGCTCGTGAATGGATATACCCCAGGTTGACTCAAGACAGCACTGCCCATGACAATTTGATGGCATCAAGGTTATACAAGCTCCGGTGATCTTGTTTACTCAGATAAACTGAGTGAGTCGGTATTGGACATTTTAATCAACTAGACTTTACCTGACAGTCAAGAATTCCAGAAAAGAATTAGAATATTGCAAGCTCTCGATAATTCTCTGCAAAAGGAACGTCATGTATAATTTCCATCCATATTGATATTCGCTTGGTTTCGTTCCATTGAGGTTAGATTTATGAACTCGTCCGCCAACTCGATTGGATGCCTCGATGATAGTTCAATCATGTATTCCTGCTGAGTCGAAGAGCAGCTTTAATGAGCGTCATCAGCTGAGTCAGATATACACCGTGGCGATGTACTCACGGAACTCATCAGTACAGACATACCGCCTCCCAGGATACCGATCTACTTTGCTTTCGCCTTGGCTACGTAATATTTGTCTGGTTCTTGGCTTTTAGATACTCAACCCCATCAAACTAAGGCCTTTATGCATCTACTATTGAAATCAGAAATATCCCTCTTCGCATGTTCCTTTTCACTACTGCCAATTTTTTAGATCCTCCAACAGGTGATCACCGAAGACAATTTCTCCGATTTGATGGTGATGTGAAGCTTTGGGAGATGTGATGTCAACTGCATTCTCTATAATGAAGCAAGAGCTCGCCACTTAGTGGGACGTTGTAAGTGATGTGAACTTTAGCTATATCGCCCGCTTCTGCTGCGGTAAACGCCCTGATTGTAATTGATCTAAGCCAGTCAATCCTTGCATTTCTTCAAAAGAATTGCATGGCTGTCAAACATACACATGCCGAAGATATGTGCTTGCAGACAAAGCTGCCGCAAATAGCAACACAGCAGAGATAAGGCAACTAGTAAGTCTCATTGCGTTGAAGACTGCCTACAATCACAGTGGTCAAGCAGGGAAGAGTAGTGCAGTGAACACCTGCTGATGCTACGAGGAAGGACATATTCTATCGCCAAGGACATCAACTGGCTGCTCCTACCCAGTTGAGCGAGTCGGTCGACCTGTAATTCTTTGCTCGTAAAGTCCATAATCGAAGCAGTCATGATGGCGCTACAGTGTACCGAGAAAAGAAGGTCAATCAACAGGACTTGTTTAAAAGGCAAGAGCTTCCTGTACGAGACGCGCAGCCTCACTCGACGCTGCTGAGGTAAGAAACTGAGTAGACAAAATGGTCCAATGTTGTTGCCAGAACTTCAGTACTTTGCGTCCAATAATGGACAAGTGATTGCTGCCTTGCAACAAAATCCGTGGTCTTTCCGTAATGAGGGTAAGCACCGAAGACCAAAACGAGGTCATTAATCATGTAGTAGTATAAGCAGTCTAGATACTGAAGGATAGGATGTGGTGCGTAAGACTTTGGATTGACATTGCGATGAATCATTTGATCCATATGAAAGCACGCTGGCTGTTAATCAGCCTTGACTATGCAGCAAAGCTCGTGGTAGTGGTGAGACTCCTAGGAGATTTTGGGTGGAAGATATGTGGTTGTAAACTTGAGTGCGATGGCATTGCACTAACAAGTTCGTGTCAAACACCGCGTATACATATACCATACGCCCCAAACGCCATGTCATCAGTATTTTCTCGTACAAGACTCGCCGCTTCAAAAAGCAGGTATCGCTCTCTCCAAAGGCTCCCTCGCCATCTCCCAAGCCAGCCAATCTGACCTCGTAGTCCTATTCCCAGTTAGCATATCTATCTCCACTCTCACCACCACCTTCATGAGACACAGAATACTCACGGTAACAATCCCATTCCATTGACCTTCCAAATCCCCAGCGCGAGCGCCAGCACCTGCATCCCAACATAGGCCAACTTCGCAACCACAAGCCCGTTCTTGTTCCCCTCGCTCTCAAACCGCTCAAACGCCTGATTCGTCGCCATAAGCCCCAAAATCGGGTTCTTGAATGCCATGCCGACCATCATGATCGAGAATATTTGTAAAGAGTTACCGGACATATACATCATGATGGCGGTCATGGGCAGCTGTTTCGCAGGCGCGAGGGCGATTTCCCATGCTTTTTTCAGCTTAAGGGCATCGGTTTCTTCGGTTGTAGGTGGGATGCGCACGGTTTTGGTAGAGGCTTGTTTCTGGATTTATGTTAGAGAATATGAAAGGGAAGGGAGGGGGGACGTACCTTGGAGGTGGATATTGAGGTGTAGCCTATAGGATCTGGTATGTTGCTTTGCTTGGATTTTACCGGTGGCGGACAATGTAGGTCTAGCACCCATTGAGGGGTGAGCGGTGCAACTGTAGCCATAATGTGTATCGATTGTGAAGAGTGGGCATCCGTGAGAAGAAGTAGGTGTTGATACTGGGTAGCTGCGGATATTGTTGTCAATTGCTAGCGTGGTTACTGACCTTGCCCGTGCAGCCGGATCTCCTGAAATCCAGACCAGACCCAGTATAATCTGTATTCACTTGTTCACTTGTACGATTTGTAAACAATTTCAATTCACTTCTAAAGCTATATGGACTCCTACAACATACAACATTCGACCCTTATCAGCAAGGCGCCTATATGTGTGTGACAGTCCTGCACCTCCCCGACCTCTTTCAGCAAATATCGAGTCCAGATTGGTTGCAGTACAGAAGGTTCAGTGGAGGGGTAGACCGACCACAGGAGATAGCGACTGCACCTTGCACCGTCTTGGGAGTGGCAGACGAAGAGAGATAGAGTAGCAGTGGGGACCAGCCGCCCATCATGAGTTCAGGCGGGGGAGATGCGAAGCTCTTTGCAAGAGTACGTCGAACCATTCCTTTGTCGCTCTATACTCTACAGCCTCGAACCATCCAAACCTCAAGCTACACGAAATCCGTGACCCGTCGTGTATAACAATCAATCGCACTGCCAATTTCTCTCAACGGCGGCCCGTCCCAGTGTCCAGTGTGCAGAGGTTGGTTGCGACCGCCAGATAATATGTAGTTGTGGAGGAGGACCGGATGCAAGATGCCCCCGATGTTCTTCCCTCATTATGTGTCACCTACGGGCGTTACTACGTTCGCCCCAGCTTACAATCGTTCTACACAGGGCAAGGTTGCTGAGCTGCGCATAGAATTGAATAGTGGTGGGAAGAAGGACAAGAACTATGCCGCCAAAAAGATCGCCCTCAAGAAGATCGTGGCCAATATGACCATGAGCAATAACGATATGGTTGCGCTGTTCCCAGATATCGTGGCATGTATGGAAATACATAGTTTGGAGATCAAGAAGATGTATGTGCGAGGATCCGAAGGAGAAGAGGGATGTGCTGATTTGTGGATAGGTGCTTCTTGTTTCTGGTAAACTATGCTCGTCTGAAGCCGGACGTTGCCCTTCAAGCTCTACCAATCCTGCAGCAGGTATGTGACTCCTTAGGCGCATCTAGCTGTGGATGCTAAGCAAGGACTTTAGGACATGACAGACTCGAATCCACTAGTGAGAGCTTTAGCTCTACGAACGATGTCTTACATACATGTGAAGGAGTTCGTGGAAGCGACAGTACCTCCAACAAAGCACCTCCTTCGAGACGCCGATCCATATGTGCGGAAAACAGCAGCATTTTGTGTTGCGAAACTATACGATCACGATAGAGGCTTAGTTGAGCAGTCGAACCTGATAGACCTCCTCAATCAGATGTTGAGAGATGATAATCCAACTGTCGTCGCCAGTGCCCTGGCAAGTCTGATGGATATTTGGGAGAGAAGTGAGGCGATCAAGCTAACGATAGACTATGGAAATGCCTCGAAGATGGTGCAGATCCTACCGGACTGTTCGGAGTAAGTTGGCTCTGCATTGTTACCGAACATAGATGTTTACTTGTCTAGATGGGGTCAAACATATATCCTGGAGGCTCTAATGTCCTATGTCCCGCAAGATCCTGCCGAAGCATTGTTACTCGCCGAGCGGATATCACCACGACTATCACATTCTAATTCAGCTGTTGTGCTCACATGTATACGTGTGATATTGTATCTCATGAACTATATCGCAGACACGAAGCAGATATCGATACTGTGTCGAAAACTATCACCGCCTCTCGTCACACTGCTAGCCAAGGGACCAGAAGTCCAATACCTGGCCCTGCGAAATGCTCTACTGATCCTGCAGAAGCGGCCGGAAGTTCTACGAAACGATATACGAGTCTTCTTCTGCAAATACAACGATCCTATATACGTCAAAGTGACCAAGCTAGAATTGATATTCATGCTGGCTACCGAGAAGAATATTGAAGAAGTTCTGACCGAACTCCGAGAGTATGCGACAGAAATTGACGTTCATTTCGTACGGAAATCAGTCCGTGCCATTGGAAAGCTTGCCATCAAGATCGAGTCAGCTGCGAGGAGGTGTATCAACACACTCCTCGAGCTTGTTGCGACAAAAGTTACATACATCGTGCAAGAAGCAACAGTGGTGATACGGAATATCTTCCGAAAGTATCCCAATCAGTATGAGTCCATCATCTCGACGCTGTGCGAGAATCTGGACTCGCTGGATGAACCCGAGGCCAAAGCTGCCATGATTTGGGTCATTGGAGAATACGCATCAAGAATAGAAAACTCCGACGTCCTCCTCGAGGATTTCCTCTTCTCATTCGCCGATGAGGCAGTAGAAGTTCAACTCGCTCTTCTTACAGCCACGGTCAAACTTTTTATCCAACGACCAACAAAAGGGCAAGAACTAGTCCCCAAAGTCTTGAAATGGGCCACCGAAGACACCGATAACCCAGATCTGCGAGATAGAGGCTACATGTACTGGCGTCTACTTTCTTCGGACATGGCAACCGCAAAGTTAATTGTCATGGGCGAGAAACCGCCTATTACCGCCGAGTCCGAGAAACTAGATCCAGCTACACTCGAAGAGATGTGTCTTAACGTCGGCACTCTCGCAACAGTCTACCTTAAGCCCGTCCAACAAGTCTTCCGCTCAGCTCGCCCCCGTCGTCTCATCGACAGCCCCGCTCTGCAAAAGCACAACCTTCCCACCGCCAACCGTCTCGATGCGCAAAAGTCCCTCTCAGCTTTTGGCAACGGCGCACAGCCTGTCATGAGCCCTAGACGGAACGGTGATCTCGATGCTGCTGTCGATGCAGCAGATGAGTTCTTTGCCGGCGTAGGTTCTCAGGGGATGGCGAGTATGGGTATTAACGGCGGCGATGATGGTTTTGGAGGCAGTCCGACGGTGGGAAGAGGAGATGGCGGGTATGTGGTTAATCAGAATGCGCCACAGCAGTTTTATCAGCCGCATGCCGGACAGGGGACGAATGGGGATTTGTTGATGTTGTAGGTAGGCGTACATATATAATGCCAGCGATATGGCTTGGATATGAGATTTGCACTCCCAATACCTAGTGCTGTGAAACTGACAATTAAAAATCCTGCTGACACTCAAGATCTCTGTTTTTTCATTCTATATAAGCAGCAATTGAATCACGAATTTAAACCCTACAGTGGAAGGTTGATGGTAAGATTGCATGGGCTTGTAGCCGCTCTCACATCCAATGTGTATGGACTCGCTACCAGACATTAGGCTCAACGAGCAAGTGCTCACATCTCCCCCGCCTATCCTATTAACGACATCTTCAGACTTTTTTCATCTGTGTTTTGTCGTCGTCACTCTTGTTTTGCGCTACTGCATGCCACTCGTCACATCAGAAAAATTGTATCCACCTAAGCTCGCAATCTACAACGCTCACCAAGCTAGCTAAGCTAGCCCATTGTCTATTCTGTAACTCCAGAGCGAAGCTGCTCACCACTCTTGGGGATAGAAACGATCTATTCTTCGAACAGGAGACATGCTTTGCAGGGAGATCTTGGAATGCGCTGGAAGGGTTTGGGGATATTTTATAGCCCCCATTTGCTGGCGCTAGTATGCGATGGCGGAAGAATCACCGTGACTCTGTATAGCATGAGTTTCTAAGGGAGCTTGATGACTTCAGCTTGCTGTTTTGAAATGTTAGATTTGGTGATGTGGCTACTTAAGCGCACCATCACCGGTGAACTCCATCTCCAACCCTCTCCTGCCCGAAGAGTGACGGCGGATCATGGCCAGAAGTCGTTGGTTGTCATAGTAGGAGTACTGCTCCTCGACTTGTCAGAACGGCTGCTGATAGAATGATCCTTATTCGAACAGTAGTTTCTGTCCAAGTACTCAACCTGATGCCAAAGGGAGTTTTTTCTATGCCTAAGTTGCCAACTAGGTCTGCTGTTGTCAACTTATGCTTATTTTCAATCAGTATTACGCACTGTATGTCCCACACGAATTGGCAGAATAGGACAGAAGTGTAAAATCTAGTGCACTCTTCCAAGAGCTCATGACATACGGGCATCTTACACTGAGATACTGTTACATAATTGGCGTGGACAAGTGTCTCCTGATCGATTAAGAGGGTCTGGCCCTAGTTTGTACAAAAGAAAATCGCGTGTCATGTCAGTCCTCTTGGCTCTCTTCTCCTTCACTTTCTTCGTTCCTTTTCAAATGGCATTCTCTAGTAGAGATCTGTGTTTTTTGTAGGAAAGTGAGCTTGGCCTCGATTCCTACCTTGGTGTGGAGTAATATTTGAAGGGTGATATCCCCTTCTATTCTGTCTCTAAGGTGTCTTCTGGCGTGGCTATACTCCGTTCACGTGAGGATTAGGTGTTCTGTGGTCTCGGTTCTTCCACATCTAAACTTGTCGTTTGAAGTATAGTTGAATCTATATAAGTATGACTTTGAATGAATATGTGTTTAAGCGGTGCCAAGCAGAATTGGACATACCATCGTTGGAAAGATGAACGAAAAAGGATCACGGAAAGTTTTGCTTGTGCCTAGTTTGAAAATGCTTTGCGTATCATATGTGTTGAAGAGAACGAATATGGTGTCCATCAATACCGCTGCTTGAAACTACAAATACAGGGATCGCTACTTACCACTCATCTACCCTGTTGCCATTATTCTCTTGATTGTTTTAGGGCAAGTGTTAAGAGATCTGGATGAGCGACATTAAGCAGCCAGATGCCAGAAATATATCCTACAGCCACAGCTTGCCTTGGCAACGCCGCCGACTCTGGTTCCCAATTGAATTCATCGGAAAGCCTCGTATTTTCCATAGTGACTCCGATCCACTCAATCGGTGTATTTGTATTCTTGGCGATCTAGCGATATATTCCTTCATATCGTCTCCTTTGACACTAAACGGGACTCGTCTTTTGCACCCCAGATTCACTGCTGGAATGTGAATGCCTTTGTTGACTGTCGCACGGCCCGGAAGAAGTTTACCTAAGTTAATATCGGAATGGTATATAACCAAATCGAAACAGTAATCGTTAGACTAAACTGCTGCAAGAAATCCATCCAACTCTATCGCATTCATCAATCTGACTCTGTGAGTTTGTATATGTTGCATGGGTCAAACATTGTATGGATATCCCTTCATTGGCTTCTATTGAACATGAGTAGCAAGGAAGATCTACTGGTCACTTGCTTTCAAATTTTCTTGCTGCCGCGAAAGTGTTGTCGTTGGGAAAGTGGTGATCATAACTAGAGTAGAAGTCTGGTCATGCTAGGTTTTCCATCAGTTTATCCTAAACATCGCAAGCGCTGTCCTGCGGGTAGCGGTTCTTATTGTTGAGCTTTGGTAGAGCCACCGAAAGGCCGAAACGGAGCAGGATTCTTCATAAGGTTTAGTTTCCATTCTCTTTATTCTTCTGGACTCTCAACGACTCCCCAGACCACCTTTAATACTTTTCAAGTTTTAGTTGGGCTTCGCAGCTGTGGTGGAGACCCACAGCTTCTGTTCTGGAGTCACTGCTGATGCTGATGTGAATGAGCTGTGTCACTTAATGCTTGAAAATTATGTATATAGGCGTGGGACTCCTGCAGTTAGAGCTTCACAGTTTTCCCGGGTGACAATAGGGTCTCTATGGCTTGGTGCATCTATTTCAGGAAAAGTCTATATCTTGGAGGAACAGGCTACGTGCTAGCCAGTTAGTCACCTTTCACATGCACGGAGTCACCAGATCCTGAAGCAGTAGGATGATATGACTTTCAACTACTCATAGTCTTGTTGGAATGTGTTGGGCTGCATTAGTCTTCCAGAGTAGATTAGAGATCACCATCTGGCCAGAGCTTCTCAGGTTTGGCAGAAAGAGGAGAAACCATATCGCAGATTGGGCTTGGGTTCGAGGCCATCGCTGAAGGGCGCGTGTATGAAGTACTTGGCGACTAAGTCTTGAGTGGCACGCACGCGAGACAGCTCCTCCGTGTTTAAAGTAAAATTTTGGAAGAAGTCTTAATATGAGCCATCTATTATTGTTGTTTGGCCCCCGTTCCAATCTCGCTGTCAATGTTTGACATGGTTTAGGACATTCGTTCCTCGTGCATGCAGTCGACTAGAAAGGCTGTTATCAGCACAAAAAATGACCTCTAAGAACAGTAATGGGGAAACATGTCTCAGGAAGCCTCGTGATAGAAGGTCTGATGGGTTGGGTTCTGTATTGCGTGGGACGGAGAGGGTTTATCTTTGTACAGCCGAAGTGCTCGATGTAACGGAATCACTTCGACGTGATTCCGTTACATGCTGGGCAAACTGTAACAAAGCTATGGTGATTCTAGCACGGGGCTCCTAACTAAGGAAACCACAAAGACTATATTCAAAGAGAATTCCTTGTGCTAGCACGTCTATCGGTCACGTGATCTTTTCGCCGTTCGTAATTCCCTGGTCATGTCTCGCATCCTCCAGCGAGTAAGAATCCAGTAGCATATACGGAACGCTTCTCCCAAGGCTCTACTATGATAAAGTCAATGTGCCTAAGGTCCTTGGTAACTTGATTCTCAAATCGTGACAATAGGTTCGCCCTTCCTAGTAAGGGTCCTCTACATTGGGACGAGGGCTGCATTCTACACGCCACGGATCCCCTGCGTTGGTTGCTGCCGAGAAGAAATTTATAGAGTAATAAATCTACCACATTTTAGAGTATGAAGTAGTGGATATACTCTAATGAAGTAGAAATTGTGTTATAAATATTAAGAAGGTCTGTTGTCATACTTAATTAAGTAACCGTTTAACGGAGTAAAAGACAACACATATACTGACTACAATATTATTACAGATTAAATATTCTTTGGCCGGACTACTCTCAACTCGTTTACAGTTTCATTCGCTATTATCTTGACTAGGATACTCAAACTTGACATCAAAGTCGCTGTCAATAAAACTGATATTATCAGTCCGCATCCATGATTTAAGACACTCAATTACCTCAACAGTATCAATCTCAAGAGAGCCCCCGCAATCACGGATTGTAGTCTTATAACTTGAAAACAACCTCTCAACTTCAGCTGACATTGCTGGGTAAGAGAGCAGGTCTAAAGCCATCTTGGAGAGGTTTGGATAGAGCCGTTGCTATGTTGGTCCCATTCACCATGCTGGTGGATTAGATCGATCGTTATCCTCTTTGTTAAGAGCAATTACCGGCGACTCGGTATGTTATTCATACTCATCAACAAGGATTGGTGAATCAAGAGTTTTCTCCTCCCACACTGAAATAGGTTCTTCTTTCTCGGTAGCGCCAATGTCAATATAGATGCCTCTAAAGTTGGTAATGCAAGATCTTCAGCTAGATCAGATATTGAATGGGGCTTGTAACACTTCTTCTAGTCGCCATTGAGCACTTTTTTCTGTGCAGCCTTGATCCACTGGAATTGCCATTCAACCTTCTCAAAGAATTTCGACTTCTTTTTGGGCACATAACTGAGTCCTTGTTCTAACTCTTCCTAAACGGGAAAGCCAGGACTACCAGTCCTACCAGTCCCAGCCCGGTAGACCCAGACCGTCCTGACTCCAATCAGCCCGTCCTACAACGCTAGACTAACCCAGTCCATCCTCGGACTAGTAGGAGCACAGTCGCATGATTGTCTTCACTGAAAAGTGCAAGATTTCTATAGCCTTGTTGAGGACGGTCGGGGTTTTGGTATCCTCATCTACTTATCAGAAAGAGACAGGTAGCGGGTTACAAAAGCAAGCGTTGTCTATTGGAGATAAGCCCACTTGTTCGAACGTAATGGTATTTGGTGCATCGGCTGATCCAGAAACAGACTTGAAGCTTTGCAATGAGTGCGAAAAGATCGTTCACTAAACATAATTCTTCGGTACTGATTCGATAGCGTTAGTGTAAACTGAAATTCTGTTTAGACTCGAGGGTACACATCCGAGTTACTTGTACAGGCTTTGGAAAAGTCTGATCTATCCAGGATGGAAGCCGTCCTTCGGAACTCCAAACAGCTAGTCTTCTTTGGCGCCTCAATTAAGTTAACGTAGCTATATAGGATCGTATTATTGGCAAGACACGAAAGAAACACGTATTTATAAATTATTTCTCCAAACTAATACCCGTAGCATAGAATAGCGGTCTCACTCTTAAATTGGAAAGATCTATGAACCTGATTTTCCTGTAAAAGTGTTTCATACTCCTCTCAAGATGCGCGCCAAACACCCCAGGGTAGGCGGTGAAACATCCAAAAAGAGCCACGTGAGCAGAAAGGGCCATCGTGGGCAGCACAAGGTGGTGCGTCATATAGTCCGTTGGGCTCCCCAGGACAGCGGTCACGTGCTGCTGTCCGTCTGACGTTAAATAAATACACACACACACACACACACACACACACACGTCTAGGTAATTGCAACGACTGACTGCTTAAGGCGGCGCTTGAGCAGAGTTGAAAAAGCAATTATTAGACTCGGCATCAGAACGACGGCGTTCTTTTTGGTAGGTATGACTGACTCGTGGCGCAGAGAACAAAACGCTGCAACGAGAAGCTAATGAATAACGTAAACCACAAAGATAGACCACCACAAACATCAAATTCCGCAGGCTATATAAATTCTTCTTCCCAGCATAGAAATCTGAAGTGGTGTGGAACAATAGTGCTCTATTAAAGACGCCAAGCCTTCTTACTTTCTCATGATGCACCAACAGAGTTCTCCAATAAATCTATACGGGAAACATGGGATCGTAGCTGCAAGCAAAGTTGAGTCGGAAACAGGCAAAGAGAGAGAGAGACAGAGAGAGGCATGTTTGGCCACTTGACGCATGTATCACCAGATGCTTAGAAATGGCCGGACAACCCGTAGGAACTTCTTCCGCTGTTTACTCTGCCATGTTCTTCCATTCTCTCCATAGCTGCTCCAGAAGAGACATGCTTCTTACATGAAGGACTTGCATTTCTCATACGGTAGGCGCAATACAGCGGATGTAGTCCAACTCTACTTCCCATCGAACTGTCGGCCCTCGCACTTCTTTACCACATCTTTAGAGCATTCTATACCTCCATAATCCTAATTGCAGGTACCTCTGTATGTGAAGTATGTGAAATATAGCCCCAAGCGCTCAAATGAGATTCGCATGGGCATGTTTTGGTCTCACGAGTTAGGAAAGAGCAGGATACAAATGTGTCTTCAATGTCATGGGCTGACTTCCTTGACTCATCGAAATTTGAGGCAGGCGTAACCGAAAATGAAAAATGGGGTGATTGATAAGATTAGATGCGAATTCGAAATAGAAGAACTTCCATGCAAGTCATCTGCGTTTGCCGCATGCTCTGATTCGTACAGCATGTACTGCGTCCGTTTGAATGGGGGCGATGGGGGGGGGGGTCCAATGATGTGATTCAATGACCTAAAAGTTGGGAGAGAGCAGCATTTGAGCGTATAGAGACGGTCGGAGGATGAAGCAAATGTCAAGAGCAAGATCGAATTACGTCACGAGTTATAGAGGGATGAAAATATAAATGCCAAGGCTGGATGAATGCCGCCCTGACAGCCGGCCACGATCTGTGTGTGTCCTATGGCCACTAGCACAAACAGAGACCAGTACACGATTATTCACCGAAACTAGCATCTCTCTTACAATGAACCTCTTCGTATCCAGTCACCAGAAGCAGCTGAGCTCATTTTGCCAGAACAAGCCTGTTACCTATCGTGTCATCCATCTCGTCTCCACTTGCATCGCTTGTATCTCCGTGACTCTAGCTATCGAACGAATCTACTCCAAAGATCTTCAAATACAAACTATGCTCATAGCGTGGACAGATATCTAATGCCAACTATGGCTGCAAAGTTTTCCATCATCAACGACCCTCCACAGAGTTTACCGGGACCAAGATTGCTTCATGACTTACTCAATTTCGACACGCAGAGACAGTCTTGCGCCATCGATTTCACTATAGACGGCAGGAGAGAGACATACAGCTATGAAGAAGTCAGAACCTGTGCTGATGATCTCGCGAGACGTATCCAGGGGACGCTGAGCAAGTCAGCCAAACTTAACAAGGCTTCACAGCATGTCGTTCCTATACTGTTACCTCAGTCACCTGGTCTCTACACCTCGCAACTTGCCATCCTCAAATCTGGCGGTGCTTTCTGTCCCATAAACCTCGATTCTCCGAAGGAGAGAATCAAGTTTGTTGTCGGCGATGTGGCAGCTAGTGTGATTATTACTACGGCAGAGTTTCAGGAGCTCGTGACTTGGGAGGGTGGCCCAGATATCATTGTTGTTGACGAATTCCCCAAGAGCTCTGGAGATGAAGGATTTGCATACACTCCACGTGAGGTCCAGCACTCTGATCTTGCATATGTAAGTATTCCAGATTGCCCTTCTGCTAGCTTTTTGGTAAACAAGGTGCATGTCGTTCCGACCGTAGTGGAAAGTGCTGTCGGTTGAACACTGTCTGTTTTACTCGAAAGGACTCCAACAGGATTCGCTAATGTAACGTCTAACTCCAGGTTATGTATACATCTGGATCGAGTGGTAAACCGAAGGGTGTCGCTGTAAGTCATCGAGCTGCCTCACAGTCTCTACTTGCTCATGAGAGGTACATTCCTGGATTTGAGCGCTTCCTTCAGTTCGCTGCACCATCTTTCGATGTCTCGATATTCGAGATTTTCTTCCCTCTGACTAGGGGCGCGACATTAGTTGGATGTGGCCGCACTCAATTGCTGAACGACCTGCCTGGAACAATAAACTCACTGGAAGTGGATGCAGTGGAACTTACTCCCACAGTTATAGGCGCACTACTGCAGAAGCGATCGAATGTACCAAACTTGAAATTGCTTATAACTATCGGTGAGATGCTCACTCGGCCGATTGTTGAGGAATTCGGTGGTTCCGAGAGCAAGAAGAGCATTCTGTACGGCATGTATGGCCCGACAGAGGCAGCGATCCACTGCACTATACATCCAAATATGGATGCCTTTGCGAAGCCGAGTAACATTGGAATTCCACTTGATACAGTTTCAACATTTGTTGCTGCTCCTGCTTCTGCAGACGAGCATAATTATCTCGAGATTCTTCCACTCGGAGGAATTGGAGAGCTTGTTCTTGGTGGCCCACAGCTTGCCAGCGGTTATCTCAACAGGCCAGACCAGAACAAAGCAGCCTTCATAACCTCACAGGGCAAACAGTATTACCGGACTGGCGACAAGGCAAGGTTCCTCGAGGACGGAACCATAGAGGTCATGGGTCGAATGACTGCAGGTCAAATCAAGTTGCGTGGGCAGCGCGTCGAGCTTGGAGAGATCGAAGACGCTATCTACAAACATCCAGGTATCAAAACAGTGACTGCTACTGTTTTAGGAAATACGCTTCTCGCCTTTGCCTTGTCAGATGACTCCAGATTGGGTGCACAAGATGTGTCCGATACTTGTGCGAAATGGCTTCCGGAATTCATGAGGCCCCACGAAATCGTTATACTTCAACGATTCCCATATTTGCCGTCTGGAAAAGTTGACAAGAGGAAACTTGAGTCTGACTTTCAACAACAGCAATCCGGCGAAAATGAAGCTGAAGTTGCTCTCACAGCAGTCGAGTGTACGGTGAAATCAATCTTGGTGCCAATACTAGGCAGTTTTTCGTCTGCACAGCCTCTTGTATCAGTTGGACTTGACTCTCTAAGCTCGATACGAGTAGCTTCTGCACTACGTTCATCGGGATTCGAGGTTTCCACCCTTGCCGTGCTAAAAGCAGAGACGTTGACAGAGCTTTCTAAACTTTGTGAATTATCACCTTCCGTGAACGCTGAACCGACAAGTCGAGTAACAACGATCGATATCATCGAATACTTAGGGTTGCTCAATGGAAATGCGGAAGATGTTGACTTTGTTGCACCGTGTACTCCACTTCAAGTAGCGATGCTTTCGGAAACTCTTTTGGACAAGAAAGCCTACCGGAACTGGATTGAGCTTGAGATTCGGGGATGTTGGGGATTTGAGCAGTTATTATCTGCTCTGTATCACCTCGCCAGCATCAACCCAATACTTAGATCGGGTTTTGTGGAATCCCAGGACTCGGCAGGCTTTATACAGGTCACGTGGAAGAGCTTGGCAGACACGCAGTTCGAGGACGTTGCGCATTTTAACTATGACTACAGCGAAAGTAAGGATAGCAGTCTTCGTTATCCTATTAGATGTCAGATACGGCAATGTGAGAGAAGCGCAAAGCTATTATTTCACTTGCACCATGCCTTGTATGATGCTTGGTCACTTGAGCTGCTCCTGGATGATCTAGACCAGATACTGGAAGGCAAAGAAACAAATCCTCGTCCAGCTTTCAGTGTGATTTCAGACAGCTGCGCAAATGGAGTACTCGATGCAGATTCCTGGGCTTCCAAGGATTATTGGAAAGATCACTTGGCAGCTTTAGACCCACGTCGACTTCCAAACTTTCATAGTCAGAAACAAGTCATACGAGGATTGGTTCCTCTCACCTACAGGACAGCGCTATCTACTGAAGAAGTGCAGAAAGCTGCCAAGAATCTCTTGTCGAGCCCTCAAGCAATCTTTCAAGCAGCATATGCTATGGTTTTAAGTTCATATCTTGGGGCCACGGACATCTGCTTTGGGACAGTCTTCTCTGGCAGGACTTTACCGATTGAAGGCATTGAGAATATCGCTGGGCCATGCCTTTCGACACTGCCCATTAGGGTTGATGTCTCCACATCGACTACGTTACAGGGTCTCGTGCAAGATTTGAACTTCATCAACAGAAAGCACCTTGAATACAGTGCTGTCCCGCTCCGCGAAATCAAATCGGCGAGCGGTATTCCAGCTGATCAAGTGTTATTCGATACCTTGCTTATTTGGCAACAAACGCTGCATGGTTATGAGCACACCAGAGATCATGTGGTTCTAGTAGACACTACGGATCATCTCGAGTTTCGTTTGACACTGGAGATCATCCCAGGCACTGGAAGCATCGTGTTGAAGGCAAACTACGAAACATCTATGTTTCCGGAGTCGCAGATAATGCTACTTCTACAGCAAGTTGAGCAATTAGCAAGACGCGTCATCGAGGATGCCGTAGAACCTATCAAGAATGCCTTCCAAACTATGTCTGACGAACTTATGTCGATCGGAAATGAAACTCCGGCTATCCAATTGGGATTGGAAACGCTTGTCTCACCAGTAGAGCGCATTGCAGAGCAAGACCCAGGCCAAATTGCCATTTGTTTTGCGAACAAAATTGACGGAGAACACGCCGATGTTCAGCGCATCTCCTACGCAGAGCTAAACACAAGGTCAAACAAGCTTTCGAACTACTTGAGAAGTCACCAAATTCTGCCTGATGAACTTGTCTGCATCTGTATGGACAAATGTGTCGATCTGTACATATCGATATTGGCGGTCACCAAGGTCGGAGCCGGTTATCTTCCAGCTACAGCGGATACACCTATAGAGCGTCTCCGCCATATACTCACCGAATCTAAAGTGCGAACTGTTCTCGCTCAATCCGCTTCTCGTCCGCTTCTGGAGACATTCACCTACCTCAAGATCGTGTACATAGACGAGATTGATCTTGAAGCCATTGCCGATAGAAATCCACTTCCGGCATTTTCAACTAATTTCGTATCATATTGCATATACACTTCAGGCTCGACTGGAACCCCAAAAGGTGTACTGGTCACCCAAGGTAACTTACTAAGTAATTTAGACACACTAGAAGAACTATACCCGGCTACCAAAAATTGGCGACTTCTACAGTCATGCTCTCAGGCCTTCGATGTTTCGGTCTTTGAGATATTCTATATTTGGAGAATAGGTGCCTGTATATGTTCAGCCGAGAAAGACGTTTTGTTCAAAGATATCGAGAACTCGATACGAGTCCTCGGAGTCACCCATTTGAGCCTCACTCCAACCGTGGCAGCTCTCGTTCATCCGGAGAACGTACCTAATGTCAAGTTCTTGGTTACTGCTGGTGAAGCAGTTACTCAGAAAGTCTTCAACCTCTGGGCAGACCATGGGCTATACCAAGGTTATGGACCAAGCGAGGTAGGGATCAAAAGTCGCCACCATGGATTCATTGTGCTAACCGCTTGACCAGACTACTAATATATGTACAGTACGACCTAGAGTGTCTCAACAAGACTTTATCAACAACATCGGACCGCCTCTCAAGAACACTTCTGTGTTCGTGCTGTCGCCCGGGCCCGAATTCTCCATGGTAATTCGAGGAGGCGAAGGAGAATTCTGCTTTGGAGGAAGCCAGGTGTTCCGAGGATATATCGATCCCAGCCAGGATGTGGGCAAGATAGTTCAGCATCCCAAGTATGGCCGACTATATAGGAGTGGAGACTATGGACGTTTGATGCCAGACGGGTCGCTTGCGTTCACAGGACGCAAAGACGATCAGGTCAAAGTCCGGGGACAACGCGTTGAGCTGGGTGAGATCAACAGAGTCATGCTACAGTTAGTAGAAATCAAGGACTGTCTCACAATTGTAATATCATTGGACGGCTCAGCACAACGCCTTGTTGCTTTTTGGACAAGAAGCTCGAAGGCGTCCGGGATCCCAGAGTTCCTCACTCCTGACGCTCCTATGGTCTCGAGAATCCATGAGACTTTGGAGTCATCGCTTCCAGCTTATATGATACCTGCGACACTTATCGAAATATCCTTTCTTCCTGCCACAGCACAGGGCAAGATTGACAAACGAACTCTGGAACGTCGATTCAACGAACTTAGTGCCGAATATTTGACAGCGGCGACCCGAAGTTCTTCAGCTCTTGACACTCATGTTTGGTCGGACGTGGAGCTGGAAATTGCGAAAAACCTAGGGCAGCTATTGAGTTTGAAAAGAGACAACATCGGTATTGACACCTCATTCTTTAGTCTCGGTCTCGACTCGATATCTGCCATTACTTTCGCCAGGTTATTACGCAAGTCCACTGGAAAACCTTTGGAGATATCGGATGTCTTGAGGAACTCATCAGTCTTACGACTGGCCAATAGACTAAGTTCCTTTGCGCATGTTCCTGAAATTGAACGCACCGATCAGGCAGTCGATTTTGGCTTCAACAATTTCTTTCTGGAAACCATAACCGAGAGATTTTTGGAGGCTGGGAAAGCTGTACAGCACATACTTCCATGCACGCCATTACAAGAAGCAATGCTCTCTGCAGCAGAGGCCAGCTCCGGACAAGCGTACTATAATCATGTCACGTTCCAGGTCGAAGTGGATCTCGCGAGATTCAAAGAATGCTGGCAGGCAATGGTTGAAAGACACGAGATCTTGAGGACTTGCTTTATCAATACCGACATGGCAAGCCATCCTTATGTTCAAGTGGTTTTGCAGCACCATGACCTCGAATTATCATCCTCGGATAGAAACGACATCGCGGATGATCATAATAAGTTTGAACCTCCCTACAATCTTGACATTCTGGAGGCTGCTGGATCGGTAAGTCTGACAGTATCCATGCATCACTGCATGTACGATGGCGTTGCTCTTTCTGTTCTCTATGAAGAAGTGGAAGACATGATGAAGGGCAAGCCACTTCCTCCACCTGTCTCATTCGCACCATTCTTGAAGAGAATGGCTTCGAACCAATTTCAGGACTCCACTCAGTTCTGGGATGCAACTCTTGGCAATTTCACGCCTTCGAGATTGACGTCGATACATGTTGATCCTCACTCGTCGCACTCGACCAAGCCCCAAGTTGGGGTACAGCGGAAAGCTCTGTCGATACCGTTAAGCCAGATTCAAGAAAGCTCGAGAAAGCATGATATGACCCTTCTGGTGGTCCTTCACACTGTATGGGCTAGTTTACTTTCGGATCTCCTGGGACAAACAGATGTTTGCTTCGGCAATGTTGTTAGTGGTCGTACCCTGCAGCTGGCGGACATCGAACGTCTGGTAGCACCCTGCTTCAACACATTGCCCTCTCGTTTGCAGAATATCCATAGACAGACCTTCTTAGAAGCGTTCAGGCATTTCCAGACACTTAACGCTAACTCTCTTTCACATCACATGACGCCACTACGCCGTTTACAGTCTAAATATAGCCCTGATGGCATGCGGCTTTTTGATACCCTGTTCATACTACAGCAACCGGCTAGAAGCTTAGACGCATCCATTTGGACCATCGTAGAAGACGATGGTTCTATGGACTTCCCTCTTGTTTGCGAGATTTTGCCAAAGCATAGCGATGATGCCCTTGAGATTATACTTCATTCACATTCTTCCTACATCACCCCACAACAGTCTGATGAAATTATCAACATGTTTGATCTAAGATTGCGAGCAGCGGTACAAAATCCAAGGCAGCAGCTTCTTTCCTCCGATGTTAAGACACGAATTGCCACCGAGCTTGCTACTCGACAAAAACAAATACATGGGGAGACAAGAACCTCTATTGGAAACATATCACCAGTAGAGAAGGGGGTCAAAGCACTTATTGCTGAATATACAGACGTTCCCATAGAGAAAATAGGCAGAGATGTAAGCATATTTAGACTTGGTCTGGATAGCATCACGACAGTTCAAGTGGTAACCCGCCTGAAGAAGAAAGGCCATCACGTCAAACCAAGCGATATCCTGGAGCATCCTACAGTTTCTCAATTTGCTGCGTTCTTGGAAGCTCAGACTACAGATATCTCGTCTGTCGCAAAACTATACGATACTCGTGCATTCGACGTTAAGTATAGAGATGCAATCTTTGCAAGGCTTGATATAGTCAAAGAGCAAGTAGAAATTATTAGACCATGTACTGCAGTTCAACAGGGCATGATCGCACAGAGTTTGCACTCGCGAGGCGAGAATTATATCAATAGTGTATGGCTCAAGCTTGATCAAGGTACATCAATACCGAACTTGAGACTTGCCTGGATCAAGACCGTGGCTGTTCACGAGATGTTGAGGACCGGATTTACTCAGGTCGAAGATCCTCAACACCCATTCGCAATGATTACATACACAGAGAAGAATCGTTCTCTGCCATGGTCGAATGAGCCCTCAGATTCAATTAATGGGTCGTTCCTCGATAGCTTACATACTCATTGCTGGCGTATAACAGTGGGTTCCCAGGGTGAAAGTACGGTGTTAAGATTCACTGCTCATCACGCACTCTACGATTCTCAGTCCATGCAGATGATATTCCAAGATGTGGTTAGAGCATACAATGGCCACGAACCAACGCAACGACCACTAATTACACCATTAATCGGACATATATTGGAGGAAGCAAAAGACTCGCCTGAACAGCAAGAGTTCTGGAAAGGTGAAGAAAACAAAATTGTGATAAACCGCTTTCCAGACCTGACGCCGCTTCGTGTATCAAGCGAAAGAACGCTGGTTACTGTGATCGCTTCAACCTATTCACTTTCTCAATTGGAAGAGCATTGCCGCGCAGTCGGTGTAACTATGCAAGCCGCTGGGCAAGCCACATGGGCAAGGATTCTTGCCGCCTACACGGGTGAAGTTTCGACTACCTTTGGCGTAACACTTTCCGGTCGATCACTACACGAAGACGCAGACTCAGTTGCCTTCCCCACAATCGTTACTCTCCCTGTTCGAAGTGATGTCACTGGAACGAACGAGGAGCTGCTCGCCAGGACGATGACACATAGTGCTGGCCTATCAAAGCATCAGTTCACCCCACTGACTTCAATTCAGAAGTGGTCTGGACACCAAGAAGGAAAGTTGTTCGACACCTTATTTGCGTATCAGAAACTTCCAGAAACATTCGATGAAGTCAAGCTTCCTTGGCAGGTCATCAAAGAGGAGGCTTCTGTGGACTATACTGTGTCCCTAGAAGTGCAGCCCACTGGCTCGGGTCAAGTTGCTCTACGCTTGACTTTTAACGAGAACTCGATACCAACTGAGCAGGCTGAGTTGATATTGAAGCAATTCGACGCCCTCTTTCTTGACACCATCTGCAACCCGGGGAATGCATGCGATTCTGCTCCTCGCGGTCAGTCAAGCCTTCTTTCCATCTCTCCAGCCAAAGAAAGCGTGCTGCCAGTCTCGGATACCCTCCTGCACCATTACGTAGTAAGTGGTGCACGTAAATGGCCTGCGAGAGTAGCATTCGAGTTCGCGACAAGCCTCGAGCCTGGAAATGTCGTTAGTCAAACTTGGACTTATCAACAGCTGGATGAAGAGTCGAACAAGGTCGCAAATATGCTTCTGTACCATGGAGTGATTCCTGGTCAGATGGTCGCGATCTGCTTCGACAAATGTCCTGAAGCGTCGTTTGCGATTATAGGTGTCTTAAAATCTGGATGTTCATATGTCGCACTTGATCCGACTGCGCCTACTGAGCGTTTGGACTTCATCCTAAAAGATTCAGATGCCAAGCACATTCTTACTGCTAGTAAAGCCGCTGAAAATTTCAGCTCATCAAATCTACAGGTGACAGACCTGAGTGCTCCGAGCTCATTTCACGACTATCCACCTAGCAGCCCTGTTCTTTCCAGACAGATACTTCCAGACGATGTATCTTATTGTCTTTATACCTCAGGCACGACGGGAACTCCCAAAGGCTGTCTCATCACCCACGAAAATGCCGTGCAAGCAATGCTATCCTTCCAGCGTTTGTTCGCTGGCCACTGGACCCAGGACTCGAAATGGCTACAATTTGCTTCCTTCCATTTTGATGTCAGTGTACTTGAGCTATTCTGGAGCTGGAGCGCTGGCATACGCGTCGTCTCTGCTCCTCGCGACCTTATTTTCGAGGATATTGCTAGTGCGATACGAGAACTGAGAATAACTCATATCGATCTGACCCCCAGTCTTGCTAGACTCATTACTCCAGAAGACGTACCTAGTCTGTGCGAAGGAGTATTCATCACTGGAGGTGAACAACTTCGGCAGGATATCCTTGATGCCTGGGAGAACGAAGGCTGTATCTACAATGGATATGGGTAAGCTCACTTCCATTGTTTAAGTTGATTTGATACTTACAGTGGATTGTGCAGACCAACAGAGGCTACCATTGGGTGTACTATGTTTCCACGGGTTCCTCAGAACGGTAAGCCGTCCAACATTGGCCCCCAATTCGACAATGTTGGATCGTATGTGATGAAGCCAGGAACCGAAGTACCAGTACTTCGCGGCGGCATTGGAGAACTTTGTGTATCCGGCAAATTGGTTGGCAAAGGGTACCTCAATCGTCCGGAACTGACTACAGAACGTTTCCCGAACCTCAAGGAATTCGGCGAGAAGGTCTACCGAACCGGCGATCTCGTCAGGATACTCCACGATGGCACCTTCATCTTCCATGGCCGGGAAGATGATCAGATCAAGCTTCGTGGCCAGCGATTGGAACTTAGTGAAATCAACGAGGTCATGAAGAAGAGCACAGCCAAGGTCCAAGAAGTTGTTACGCTGGTGCTCAAGCATAAATCTCAGCAGAAGGAACAACTTGTCGCCTACATAGTCCCTCATGGCGCTCTCGGAGATGAAGAGATGGCCATATTGCTATCATCATTGAGAGAAGCTTGCAAGACTAGACTTTCGGGATACATGGTGCCCACTCACTTCGTTCCGATCGATGCTCTTCCCCTCAACCCGAACAACAAAGCGGACGCTAGGGAACTAGCCAGTATCTACAATGAAATCAGTGTAGAGGAACTGCACAATCTAAGCCATTCAAAACATGAGAAATTGTGGAACGCAGAAGAAAAGCATGTTCTGGACATCGTCGCTTCAGCAATCGGTATCGAATGTTCCGCGCTCACTCAAGAGTCCAACGTTTTTGAGCTAGGTCTTGACTCAATCTCTATTATCGGATTCTCTCGTCATCTCCAAGAATCTGGTCTGACTCGCGCAAAGCTAGCTGTTGTGAAGGATAATCCGAGCATAGGTGCATTGGTGAAGTGTTTACTGAATGAGGCCATTACAACTCTGGATGCCGAGAACGCATATCTTGCAGCATCCCAGTATATTGCAGCTTTCTCCCAAAGACACATGACTGCTATATGTCAAGAGCTTCGTATAGACAGCAGTGGTATCGAATCTATTGCCCCGTGTACGCCGATGCAGGAAGGCATGATCTATCAGTTCCTAGCAAGCGACACGCCACTCTACTTCAATACCTTCAAGTTTCGTATTGATGATGATATTGATCTACCAAAGCTCATGAGCGCTTGGTATATGATTTGCAGGCGTCTACAGGTTTCGCGGACTCGATTTGTGCTTACGGACAACGGTTACGCCCAAGTCGTTGTGAGCCAGTGGAACCACATCGTCCACTACCAGCCTTTGAACCATTCTTCTATGGAGAAATCAGCTGCCCTCAAAGCTCCATTTGCGCTGACAGAAACCAGAGAAAGAGCCGTGATGCTCGAGATATTCCATGGGCTTTATGATGGAAACAGCTTGACTATGCTTCTACGCCACGTGATCAGCGAACTTCGAGGAAACCATTATGACTTGGGACCAGCATTTCATTTAGCTCTGGCGCATGGCCCTCTACTAGTCCATCCTGGGGCACAACGATTCTGGACGCAGCACTTGCGGCGATGGTCTCACTGTCCTTTGAAAACACAACACGACCGAGGTAAAGATGTCATTGCATCGAGGACTGTCACAGATCTAAGCGGTTTCGAGCCGTTACGCAAACAGCTTGGAGTTACTCCTCAATCATTGGTTCAAGCAGCCTGGCTCTCAATTCTTCAACCCCTCTGTTCTTCTAATATCACTATTGGAGTAATAACATCGGGACGAGCAATCGATTTCGAAGGGGCTGATAAGGTTGTCGGCCCTATGTTCAACACTGTTCCGTTCAACGTGCGAATAAAGCCAAAGATGACTGCGGCTTCGTTGACGATAGCCTGTCACAGATTCAACATGGCAATGCAGGACTTCCAACATACTCCACTGAAGGATATCCAGAAGTGGAGCCCTGCATCTCCTGGACAGTCTCTGTTCGAGACCCTGTTTGTGTACCAAAGAGAAGAACTTGGGGATGACACCTATGCGGATTGCTTATGGACGCAAGAGGATGTCGCACCACACGCAGAAGTAAGTGTTTACCCCTCTTGCTTCCGTGCTCTTTGCTAATTTATTCCAGTATCCTCTAGCATTCGAGGCGACAATGACCGTCGGCGGCACCATGAAGCTGAGCCTCGTGGGGAAAGGTTCAGTGATGACCCAATCTCAAGCTGATGATTTGCTATCCAGTATGGAGATTGTCCTTCTCGCCACAATAGAGCAGACAGGGAAGAACATCATCAATAAAGAGGATCAGACCTCTACCAATGTAACTCAGGCTTTAGATATCAATATAACCTCTGCAGTTCGGGTGCATGAATTCGATACTACATATTCGTGGTCACCGGAAGCCAGCATAATTCGCAAGGAAATTGCTTCACTAGCGCAGGTCACCAAAGATACGGTAAAACAGCAATCATCTATATTCGAGCTTGGACTCGACAGCATCGATGTCATTAAGCTAGCGTCGAGGTTGAAGAAGCACGGAGTTGTCATTCCTGTCAGTGCCATACTCAGAGGGCAAACAATTGTCAACATGGTACCCAAAGTATCGTCAACAGCTTTTCAGCCTCCACACGCTGGAGAGAGCGTTTTCCAAAGCTTGAGGGGAAACCTCTCACAATATGTGCTCAGGACAGAAAAATTTCCTAGGACAGTGGAATGGGTATTGCCTGCTACACCACTGCAGCAGAGCATGGTCAGCGAAATGCTAAGGTCAAACTACGAAAGATACTTCAACGTTGAAGGGTTCAAATTAAGCAAGGACGTCGATCATCAGAAGCTGAGGCGTGCAATCAATCATGTGTACACTACATCTCCTATTTTATGGTCAGAGTTCGACGATATCCCGGATCCGAAACTCGCGGTCAGCTTCGCACAGGTTGCTCGTAGGAAACCGTTGCATGTTACCGAGTCCCGGGAGAGTACCGATCCTGCTATATTCCTCGCGAGTTACAGACGTCGCGCGATCAAACATACCCCAAATCGATTGTTCCAGGTGCATTTTGTGATTGATCAAGAAACAGTACATCTTTTGATAGCCATGTCCCATGCACTCTATGACGGAGCATCTCTGCGTTTGCTTCATCAGAACATCAAGCAAGTGTATCATCAAAAGCCCGTTCAGCATCCTGACCTCCGGCCATTTCTAGAAGAAGTCTTCGAGTCGACGACCGAGGATGCTAAGACCTTCTGGAAAAATACTCTCGCGAATCTGCCTACAACAAGGCTCTTCAGCAACACGATAGTAGAAGGTGACCAATCGACTACAGTTCACCGTCTCGACAAATTTTCTCGTATCCCTCTCGCGGATATAGAGGGCCTATGCAGGTCACAGAGGATTACTTTGCAGACTCTTGGTCAGACCTGCTGGAGTCTCGTTCTTGCCTCCCTAATGGGACAGCTTGATGTGGTATTTGGCACTGTACTATCATGCCGCGATTCCGAAGAGGCGAACGCGGTCCTGTTTCCTTTGATGAACACGGTAGCTGTGCGATCTGTAATTCATGGCACGCTGGGTGCGATGCTGAAGTATATGCAAGAGATGAGCGATGCCACAAGACAATATCAACACTTTCCACTTGGTATTGCGCAGGCTTATGCTCTAGCCTCCAGGAGCTCAAGTTCGGAGACATCGGAGACATCGTTGTTTGATACACTGTTCATCTTCCAAGGTCGAAGATCATCTGCTGAGGCCGAAGATGAGCTCTATACATCAATTGGAGGCTTATCTGAGGTCGATTATCCCATCTGTGTCGAGATGGAAGTCGTCGATGACCGACTCATATGGACTACGGCTTGCAAATCTAGTGCTCGAACGAAACAAGAAACGTGCGACCTGCTTAATACGCTGGACCGCGTTTTGGAGCGCGTTATAGCTGCCCCGGAAGACTCGACAATTGTTGCAGGCACCCAAGGCATCTCTGTTTGCGGGTTGTCAAGTTTTGAGACCACTTCCGCAATAACTAAATTGGAGAAGGCGATACCTCCCGCAAAATCCAGAGTTGACCCGAAGTGGTCAACAACGGAGATCTCCATTCGTAAAGCACTGCACGAACTGTCTGGTGTTCCAGAAAGCGACATCCGCAAAAGCTCGACGATTTTCCACCTCGGCTTGGATTCCATCCTAATCCTCAAACTTCCACCGTTACTCAAGACATATGGGATTTTGCTTCGTGTATCAGATATTATGAAAGCTCAGACTATTGCTAGCATGGCAACTTTGAGAAACAGCAAAGAAGCCTCTGCACCAGTGCTAGACATTGAAGGCATCATCGCAACCACGAGCCAGCATTTCGATATCAACGCTGTCGTCAACGAGCTGAAGTTGGGAGAAATAGAATACTATATGCCAGTTACAGCTGGCCAACTGTACATGATCCGGATGTGGCAAGGTACGCGGGGAGCTTTGTTCTATCCTACCTTCACATACAGCTTGAACATTCCACTGGACGGGGCGAAGATGAAAAAAGCCTGGAAACAACTTACGACAAGACACGACATACTTCGTACGGGGTTCTTTGAGACTGAGTCTTCAGTAGTACAAGTAGTGTTCAAGGATCCACCGAATGAGATACAGTACCAGTCCAACGCAGAAGACAATGCTACTAATGATCACATTGCGGAACTACGCAAGCCACCTGTATCGTTAGTCATCGAAGAGACAAAAGACCAGGGTACTGTGATCAAACTTTCCATACATCATACGCTATACGATGGGGTCAGTCTCCCAATTGTGATCGATGAGCTGGAGGCGCTCTATCTAGGCAAGACCCTAGCCACATCCGACACAAACTTCAAAGCTTTCGTAGCACAGACTCTACTTGCATCCGGCTTAGGGAATACAAGCAGCAAGTCATCCGCAAAGCAGAGGTGGATAGATTACCTAGGAAACAGCGACACGACTCAAGCTTCGTCAGCAAGTACAAATGAGAGCAAACGAATGAAGCGACACACGCCTCACCTACTGATACATTCATTACGATCAGTCGCCCAGTCTGTGGGTGTGAGCATCGACGCGCTTCTACTTGCAGCCATCTGCAAAACCCGGGCTGAATTGCTATCAACCACAGATGTCACCATCGGCATCTATCTCGCCAACCGCACATTAGCTCCACGTCTCGCTGCACCGACCCTGAATCTCCTACCTCTCCGTGTCCGTGATGCCAGAACCAGATCTACACGAGATATAGCTATAGCTATCCAGCACGACTTGCAGCTCATTGGAGCCCTGGAGATGAACAGTGTGAGCTTGGCAGAGATATATGAATATTTGGGAGTGAAGGTGGATTTCTTCGTTAATATCCTGAAGGATGCTTCGAATTCCAGTGTATCGGGAGTGAGTTCCGAGAGAGTTTTCATTCCCATGAAGCAGAAGGCTTTCCAGTCACAGACACCTCTGCCTGGTAACGATGTTCAAGTCAACAGGGTAGAGGATGAGCGATTTGCCGCGTACATTGTAAGTTCCCGCCATGGTTTTTATACAGTAGATCGGATCTAACGCTAGACCAGCCTGCCGTCGACATGGAGCTTCGCTATCATGAAAGCGCGGAGAATGCGGAGGACGCAGAGATAGATGTAGGCATCTTCGGACCTAGCGAGTTGGTGAGCGAACACGATGCTAAAGCGCTGGTAAAGGGACTCTTAAGAGAGTGTCGCGCGCGTTTTCCCGAAAGAACTCCTTAGTTTTAATTTCATATAGGCGTATATACAATTTCTACATACATAATGCATCGCTTTTCTTGAACAAGTTTCATAGATATTGTGCGTGCGACTCTCTATTTATCCCGCCCAGGATAAGTTCATTGTGTCGCAGCGAATGGCTTGAGGATGAGGCTACATGTCGCAGATAAGTTTTCGTGCATTTGGCTCCAATGAATGGAGCGGTAGAGAGGCTCCCAGCTCCTGAGGGATTATCGCTTAAGCGTTTACCCCCTCCAACATACTTGATACGCAGCACCTGTATTAAGGATCTATGAGAACGTTGGTGTTGGAGTTTATTTTCACTGCGTAGAGGAATATGGTAGGATGTAGCTAAAGCCACGTCCTTCGCTTCGAATGTTCCATACGTGTTGGTTAGAAGAATGAGCGTACCAGCCGCTTCGCGCAATCAGGATGATTCTGCATCAAGAGGAACGTCTTCTATAGAGTTCTTAAAGCTTTGCATATCAACGTTGGTACTAAAATTGACGCTACTTCCACACCCATAGGACGAAACATATGTGCCAGATAACCAGCAATTTTGCAGCCCTACGGCACGTGCCTTGCCTCGAGAGGGCCCATAACGCATCGTGATCTTGGTTATTCAACGGCTGAGTGTGATCATATTTACGCTTACAAGAGCTTGCAGCACATTCATCACGTAAGCAATGCCTACTTCAGTTAGTTGTACTTCACGTGTAGTAGGTTTCTGACATAACAGCTTGGGGAGGGGGCGAATGGAGGAATATACCTACCAGTGGCACAGATCAAGCTTCTTCTTGTTCTTGACATGGTTTATCGAAACATCTAGGAGCTTGTCCACACGTTTTGCATTGTTATACAAAACGGGACCGACCCCAACACAATCAACAGATAATTTGCATTGATAAGCAAGCGGCGACGGTGCATGTTGGGGAAACCCAAACAAGGCTCTCAGGGCATCAGTCGTGCGAAACTTTAGAGCTTTTATCTCGGGCACAATATGACCCGCTGATGATAGGGTGGTACTATTGAAGACAGATGCTTGCGCCGTATAGGTTCTGGGCCTAGGAATATACACTGCGTCATAGCAGGATTCCAAAATGATGTGACAACATTGAGGATTTTGATATTGAAGGCGAGTACTTCTATAGCAGAACGATTAGTGAGATGAGGGACGTTACTATAGATACGCACCTCGCAATTCATTATCTGCCTCCCTGTAGCCTTCAGCTTATCGGCAAGCTCCTGCAAGAGGATGAACGTGTACAAGGAGCCGAGGTTCACCCAGTCTCGAGTTCAATCACGACTGTGCAGAAGATGCTCAAGATCGTGGAGATGACGCCAAGGCTGTTCCCGGACATGTCCTATGAATGTTACCTACCCGCCTGCGGTTCTGCTCTAGGTGATGGCTGACAGGTCTATTAGAGTTGTGGCAAAGGCCCTTGGACTGATTCGAAGCCTGGCCCTGATCACCGACAGCATTCTTAGGTGCGAACAAACTCTCGACCTACTCCCCGCTCTTAGAGAACTCCTCCGGCTACCTCCCGCGCCCGAGGCCATCATCATCAGGAAGATCTTGCGTCTAAACGTCGGGATGACCATCATCAGGTGTCGTATCCCCTCAGCCCCCTGACGGAACCTCGCTTAATCCACGCCATTACAGACATCAACCTCCTTTCCAACTTGAAATGTTTAATCCTTGACCATGCAAAAACTCCATTCGATCGCTATACTGGTATCATACATTCCTCACATAAGCGCACTAGTCCCCTGCAACTTCCTCCGTCTCCGCAACTTCTTTTTCAGTAACAAACCATCCTCTTCGCTCAACACGCCTTCCAGTCCTCCCTTCCCAAATAATTTCCGTCCAATGGTATCAGTGAGTCTCAACACCCTCGTACTAACAGTCGCGCCATCTCTCCTGTTCTTGCCTTCCCTTCTGCTCTGCGCAATACTTTCAATGAAATTCCATAACCTGCCTTCCGGCATTAAATGGCCTGACTCAGCATCACGAGCTGGCGTCCATTCTGGGGCGAGACGAGCCATCGGTGGTATTTTGTCGTCGCGGGACTTGATGATTTGCAGGATGCCCTCTTCTTCGAAGCGTGTCCACGCGTTCTTGAGGGTCTCTTTGTTGACGGCTTCGAAATAGGAGAGGTCGCCCTGGTGGTACAATGTTTTCCCAAGCTAGTCGTTGTAAGCAACCATTATATGGAACTGGAGGAGAGTGAACACAAGAACTTACGAGCTGGGAGCTATCTTGGCATTTCTTGACATCAAGCCAGCCATCTCCTTGGTAATCTAATGCAGGCGTGAGACCCATGAGAGCGACAGCGCCGAGCCAGAAAGATTCTACAAACGGCCAGATTAGGAAGCAATAGAAATCGTAGTTCTCCCGGCCTGCACGACGTTCTGCATCTGCTAGCCCGATGGCTGTAATCTCACCATCGTTGTCTCGCTCGAGATCAACGATTTTATCAGCCTCTAATCCTCGGAGAGTGTTGTCCAAGTTTACAGCCAGACCTTCTGTCGGGTAGATGAACTCGCCACGGAAGATTTGCGATAGGAACAAAACCTGGGTTCGCAGCTCTTCGTACAAAATACGCTGATTGGCAGGTCCACCTCCACGCTTGATTTTGATGTACATACTAGCACTCACGAGTGCTTCGGAAATGAAGAGATGTATCGTCATATTCCGGTAAAACGAAAGCTGGAAGCGATCGACAGCGAAATATGTTGGCTCGGGCAAGCCTTCCACAAGACTAACAAGTTCTTTGCCGAGTACATCAAGTCCTCGCTGTATAACAACAGCGATGGGCGAGTTTCCGAAATGTGCAACTCGGCCACCCTTCGCTCTAACGCGATCACTGAGCCATTCGACTCTCCGTATCAGCTCAGACATGCCTACACCACGGCCACGGAGCGTCAGGAGAACTGTGCCAATTAGAGCAGTTGGCATGACTACCGAAACTGCGTTAATATCTGACAGTACTTTGTATCCCATTGTACGCAGCAGCTTGTGTCTTATGGTGGGAGTGTCCATGCTGGTAAGATCTGGTGATTTTGGAACACCGATCATTCGTGTTTTCTGCTCTTGAATGAATTGTCTTAGGCTCCATGGCTCATGGAATCTGACGTCCACGCGTCCAAGCTTCAGTGACAAAACCGATGATGCCGAGAGAAAGTCTGTCAAGTTCTCTTTCTTCTTGGGTATGCCTAATAGCTCACCTACATAACCCTCCGTTTCTATAACTTTGTCGTACTGTGTACTCACTGGACAGATTATCATATCTTCCACTCTTCCCGAAAGTATGCTATCAAGAATAAAATTCAAAATGCCAAATTTTGGTGGCAGTAGCTTTCCGGTTCTCGATCTCCCGCCTTCGATGAAGCACTCGAAGTTGAAGCCGCCTTGCAGCAGAGTGTCTATATATGATTGTACGATGGTTGTGTAGAGAACATCGTTTCCGAAGCTTCTCCTTATCCACATGGCCCCTAGCAGAGTTAGTTATGATGAGTTCGATGTAGTAAGTTTTGATTTACCGGCATGTTGGAGGAAGCTTCCTACGACAGGAAAGTTCAAATTATCTCCAGCTACAACTGTTGGAAGAGCCAACCCCAATCTGTAGCATATGATTTGCAAAGACACATAGTCAACGTGCGACCTGTGACATGGCAGGAAGATAATGCTTTGTTTATCTTTCTCTGCCCTCTCAGCTACCTTGCGTAGTCGTAGCACTTCCTCACTGGAAACATGTATTCCTGCTCATATCAGTACTGATTTGGTCCTCAACAACCCGTCGCAGAAAAAAATACCTTGATTATATGCCCTCGTAAGCAGTTGCGTAGCCATATAATATGCGCCTCGTATAAAAGGCTTGCCCTCCATCTTGCAAATCATATCACCTACCAGTTTTTCTGATAATTCTTGCATACCCTGCTCCAGCACATTCTTTCTCTGCATTCTCTTCTCCGTATACCTCTTATTATCTTTGTTCAACGCGCCGAGACTCTCTTCGACCTGAATGCGTTTCTCTGCCAACTCCGTGATCTTCTTCTGTAATATAGGTGTCGATAGCACATTCGTAATCATGTTCTCACTGAAGCCAGGGTAGAAGATTGGTTGCCCAATGAAGTTGTCGTAGGCTCGCCATCCTGAGCCGGAGACGTGTAATGATACTTCTCTTAAAAACCTACAAGTATGCTTTAGTTTGTTTACAGCCTACTGGTTGCGCGAAGTTCGCCGGGAGTAAGATGGAAAACTGACTCTAGGGGACTCGCCCGAAACCTGGCCATATGCTCCACAAGATTCTGCTCCTTGTCTCCATCTTCAGGCGTGTCCTGCTCGAATCCTCGCGGTTGCAGAGTTATCGTATCGCCTAGGAGCTCCAAATCCGGGGCATGGCCTGAGTTCCCTGATGGCGTCGGCGAAGAGCGTTTTCCTGCCATTTCTATATAGGTGGGCTTTGCAAATTAAGTCTAATCACATCACCATGTATGGCCACTAACCAACGGCATGAATTCGAGAGCTATGAAATAATGAAGGTTGCTGAATACTGCCTGACATCGCATCAATACCGAGGATGTCTTATCCGGGGTAAAACGGGGGCACCGGCTATTTACCGCCCGGCTTCCGTCAACAAGTATGCCTTATACGATATTCACCCTCTTGCTTCCTGACTGCTCCTCTACTAATTCACTGCTGATCGCGAATATGCCACCCAAAGAGACGAACCCCACGTTCTACCTCCTTTCCCGCGCCCACTCCCCAGATACCGCCCAGCAGATCTATACCAAGAAACTCTCGACCCGCCCTCTCCATCTCAAGCCAACGCTCACCTCCAATGCACAGGACAAACGCCGTCTGGAGCGCGAGCGCAAACTCGCATCGCGCAAGAAAGCGCTGAAACCTAAGCCTCTTTCTTCGCGCCAGCGACGCGCACTATGTCTCTACGACATTCCCCCGAAGGCTCAAAAATATTCTATCTACGGCGGCTTGCATCAGCTCTGGCAAGGATATATGAGAGAGGTATTGTGCGGGGTGAACAATATTGGCGAGGGAGAGAAGGCGAAGCTTTGTAGTGCTGATTATCATGGTGCTGAGGTGGAGGTGGTGAGGAGTCGGTGTGTGAGTCGGGTGGGTGTGAAGGGGATTGTGGTTAAGGATAGCAAGTTTACGTTTGAGATTGTGACGAGGAGGGATGTGGTCAAGATTGTACCGAAGGAGGGTACGATTTTCAGATTTACGGTGAGCAGGAAGCTTAAGGCAGGATCAGGGAGTGAAGATGGCAGCTGGGAACAGAAAACAGATCTACCATCAAGCAGGGAGGAGACGGCGGTGGATGGCGGAGCCCCCGTGGAGGAGCAGAAGCAAGAAAAGGAAGTGCTGAAGGACTTTGTTTTCGAACTTCATGGCGACCAATTCACTTTGCGAGCTGCAGATCGAGCTGGCAAGAAGTTCAAGCCGCACTATCTGAGGGATATATGAAAGTACATACTGCAAACGATATGCGTCGAAAAAAAACCCCGCGCTGGACATGTCATACGCCCCTGGTTCTCCCGACCAATATGGATCCAGATAATACACGCCACCAGCTGGAGACGACACAGCTGATCTTGTACTACCAAATGGATACTTACCGTCGCTCCACGAAACATATAAGGTAGCGCCATATGCTCCTCAGCCATTTAAGTTTGCCGATGGGCTATGAGAGCGCCGACTCGCACACTCATGTCGAAGTTCAACATCTGGACACTAACGAAACTTCTATGCTACCTCTACTGCTCAGCGATGTCATGGTAGCTATCGCCGTTTATACCGTCCTCTCTCTGCTGCGGTAAGCAAGAACGTGTTTAGATCCAAGGCGGAAAGAAACACTCGCCAGATTGGGTTGCACAGGTTAGATGCTCTTCATGAACCGATATGAGTTTCCAGATGGTGGTCATAGTATCTCGGCATAAGCAGTAACTAGGTAGAAATCGTTGCATTGCAAGCAAGGTAGACCCAGAATTCAATCCAATATCTGCATATCTGCATGTTTGCGAAAATGGTGGCTTGGAGTCCTAGGTGTTGAGCCCTTGGGTGATGTCAAATTTGTAATATGTAGCAATCAAGTCACTGGACCGGTTGCGGGCGAGTAAAAGGACTACCTTAGTGTCAAATATGTAGACTTAGGTCCTACTAAGGCTGAAGCATGACTGAGCACAAATGTTGTCGCCAAAATTGAGGATTCCCACCACCAGCCAACCTTATAAGCGAGGCAGAAAATCGCGACAGGACCAGATTTAGACACTTCCTGGTGTCATGTTTGGTTTACCAACCAACTAATCACGATACCCCAAAATAATACCAGAAACAAATTGATCCTAACGGTCTCATCCTAGACTTCGCTTTCTTGCGATTCTCACCACCTCGATATTGCGCCGGCCAGCCTCGCTGGAGCCCTCACACCGCATCGCAAAGCCCCTAGTCGTCATTCCCCAAGCTCCCCACCATCAACATATATAGATCCCAAGCCTCGCAGATCTAGGCCTGCGGAACAATCATGGATACCAATATGGAGGATGTCGTCCATAATGTTGGTGCAGGGATCCAACCTACGAGACTACCGCCGGTGGTTGAGCCAGCTTCGACATCAACACTGGACGGCTGGATTGAGAGCTTGATGGCCTGCAAACAATTGGCGGAGATTGACGTTCAGAGGCTCTGTGAAAAAGTATGGATATACCATAAACATAGAGAGGGAATGTCATGCATGGCTGCGTGATGCTGCTTGTTTTGGATTGCATGATAGCTGACATGGTATACAGGCACGAGAGGTCCTTCAGGAAGAGTCAAATGTGCAACCCGTCGTAAGTTTAGCCTATCTCGAGAGCAAACGGTGCCACATGTTAATATACAGCACAGAAATGTCCTGTAACGGTTTGTGGAGACATCCATGGGCAATTCCACGACTTGATGGAGCTTTTCAGAATTGGTGGACCAAACCCAGATACCAACTACCTCTTCATGGGTACATTCTGTGCCCCCTTCGTTCCTGAAAGAATCTGACAAATGCGAATAGGTGATTATGTTGACAGAGGTTACTACTCTGTAGAGACTGTCACTCTCCTCGTCGCCCTGAAGATACGATACCCATCCAGGATCACAATCCTCCGTGGTAACCATGAGTCGCGCCAAATCACCCAGGTATATGGTTTCTACGACGAGTGCCTCCGTAAATACGGTAATGCCAACGTCTGGAAGTTCTTCACAGATCTTTTCGACTACCTTCCTCTTACCGCCCTTATCGATAACCAGATCTTCTGCCTCCACGGAGGTCTTTCACCAAGTATTGATACTCTCGACAATATCAGAGCTTTGGATCGCATACAAGAAGTTCCGCACGAAGGGCCGATGTGCGATTTGCTGTGGTCGGATCCAGATGATAGATGCGGATGGGGCATATCACCAAGAGGAGCAGGATACACGTTCGGTCAGGATATTTCAGAGGCGTTCAACCACAACAATGGCTTGACTCTAGTTGCGAGAGCGCATCAGCTGGTCATGGAGGGATATAATTGGTCTCAGGACAGAAATGTGGTTACGATCTTCTCAGGTACGCTATGTCCACGTGCGCTTGGCCAGTTGTGATGCTGACGATTTTAGCTCCAAATTACTGCTATAGATGTGGTAACCAAGCCGCGATTATGGAGATTGATGAGCATCTGAAGTACACTTTGTAAGTCGAAACGACCTTCCCTCTGCCTCTGAAGATGGCTTATTGTCTTAGCCTCCAATTCGATCCATGTCCACGAGCCGGAGAGCCCATGGTCTCACGTCGTAAGTTGTTACACCAGCACTATATGTAAAACGGCATGCTGACAGTCCCCAGGCACTCCAGACTACTTCCTCTAGATGGCACATGTGAAGTCAGTGCTACCAGACTTGCACATAATTTGGACGCATCAGAAGCAATGACTGTTCTATCAATGTACAAGTTCCTTCGCCAGGACTTCCTGTTACTGTGGATGGGACATTTTTACAGGAACCTGCAATATGAGATGGCGAAAGCCCTGTCAGTCTTGCTTCTTGTAGACCGCGATAGAACAACAAGTTATATGAAATGCCAAAAAGCGGTTACCATTGCAGCCGCTACTGGCGCATTTCGGGTCCTCATCCTGTATAGATATTTATGTGCTTTCGTAAGTATCGCTGAAATATGCCGTTCGCGGTGAAGTCATGTCGGGCAGGCTGCCTCTGCTCGTAAATGTGATGCTGGGGCTCTCCGGCCGCCTCAAACGTGTTTCACGCAAAAACGATCAGCTGACCTGCAAGTCATTCATAATACACAATTCCCAATCCAACTCCCTCCCCGCCCCCCAGTTAGCTTTTTCCGAGACCCCGAGCTCGATCCATGCTAAGTCTTAATAAGCTTTCGAAATGATCACCAGGGGTAGTCAGAATTCATTAGCCATTCATTAGTCATCGAAATCGCGAAAATCAAAATTCCAACTTTTGACCCTTTTACTAAAACACTTA
>MU253917.1:0-53093 GCA_019669825.1 Calycina marina | reverse complement strand
AGAACATACGAGAAACAGGGAGAAAGGTATGGAAGCACGCTAAATTAAGCGAGGGCCTTGGCCCGAGCACCTAAATGGCTTCTAACCCTCACAGGCCGTGGATGGCTCCTTGCACTATTCACTCGCACTAAGCCTCTATACCACCTCTCAATTGCCCTCGGTGCTCAGCAGCTGCATGCAGTACTGCTCAAAAGAGGTAGAGCAAGATGCATCCAGGCCCATTATGGAGTGGTAAAAAAGCACCATGCCTTAGCATTGAAAGAGCTGCAGAACCAGGTTGCCAACCTTAGTATCGGCAAAGTTAAATGAACCATCGAGGTAGCCGCCTGTATCATGCAATTGATATCCTTCGAGGTGAGTAGAGTAAGTGGCTTTGCCATCGTGGTAGCTAATAAGCTCTGCAGATACTGCGTGGCGGTACAGGCACTTAGCAAACACATCTTTAAGCGGCGTCTAATCTGTTCCCAACTATGTTACAGCACATGAGTTCATCTGGATTAGCTCTGAATGGCCGCCCTTTCGATGAATATAAGCAAGCATTAGACAGTAAGCCGTTTTAACTTCCCTCCCGATCCCGATGATGTTACTACCGATTTCTTTGTGAACAGTCTAATTTTGTAAGACATCATCGCTTGTGCTTCAAATCATAAGGAGGCCACAACTCGGGGGTCAGTCACTATACATACCTGACTACAAGCGCGATCTCGTACGTCATGAGTTGCTAATCGTGGGTTATGGTACTAATCTATCATATATCCGTACTGCAGCGGTAGAAATCGGAGCACGGGTTTTCCATCCACAACACAGTTAAGATTCGATCAAGTGGAGATGAAGTGGAGAGTCTTTTGATAGAAGGGTTTGTGACTAACCGCCACGAACTCGATCAGCCACTATTACACCCGGAGACTGAGGCCTGTCAGAGTATAAGCGGCCATTCGACGAAACTGTTTCTGTTGCTCATCGGAACTTCGCCCTGTCAGCTCTCACCTATCTACACACAGTGGTATCAGGGTCAGATCCCCAGGATCTCAGGACAATGAAGAGTGTAGCCGATACTATTGAGTGATTCCGGACACTACAGGACCCCGAGCTCGTGAGGAATCTTTGTTGGCTATTCGGCATCATTGCTTCGATGTCAACAAATGCTAATGGCGCAGTCCCGAGTATGATGGATGGGGGAACACGAGGGAAATTTCTCTGGTGAACTTGTTATGGCAGATTCGTTTGGGTACTTTTCGGAAAATGTGGCAAGGGCCTTCGATGTTGCGGTAGAAACAAGGGGATTGAGAGGTGAAGGGCGATCTGTATACTTGGCCGATGCAATGCAGAAGTCTTGGTGTTCAGGTTCTCGTCTGAATTATACGAGGTAGACTGCTAAGCGATCAGCACGTGTCTTGGTAACTGAAATGGTACCTAGTACAGACAATTTTGGGTGAGTATTATGTTTGCCATAAGCTGGTGTGATCTAGACTAGAGAAGTTTCTCCCTTGTAGCTCTATTTTCGCTGCCTTAGTTACCTCATAAATGTTAGTACACGTGATGGTGATATTCGCTCGGATTTCGGATAGTTGGCGGGTAGAAGTTTAGGCACGATACATCCGTGACAGATACGCGGCCAGAAATTGCTCGATCGAAGCAGCGTCAATACAGCGACACGCCGCTATGGTGCCCAATGTGGCCTCGCAGACGTCTATGAACCCAAGAGACATTATGTTACCACTAATACGATCGTCTACGCTTCCGGCCAGTGTCCGCCCAACAGCTCCAGATCGATCTCTCCTTGCGCCAGAAGATGCCATCTACCAGAGCTCACCCCCGCGAAGGCAGTCTGCGGTGGTCAATAAGCTCCAGAAGGACTTACTTATGACCAGTGGCGTAAATGGCGAAATTAGGCTGCCCAGTAGGAGACGACATAAGGACGGACATCGCAGCCGCAGCAGGCATAGGGTGTGGAAGAAATTGCTATGGGTGAAGCAATCTTGTGAGTATAGCGGTATTCGTAGTCGATAGGGGCTTTGCTAACACAGTGTTCAGATCCAGATAACTACACGGATCAAGACACTTTTCTCGAGCATCTGCAGCGGAACCCCCGTCTACAGCCCTACGATTTCTGGCCCCTGGTGGCAGATTCAACAGTGATAGTACAGCATGTATGCTCGGTCATAATATTCATAGTGTGCTTCGTTGGAATGTACCAGAAGCGAATTACACCATTCTCTGTTGTGGGCTGGGGAAGCGTGGCAACTTTCCTGGGTTGGCTTCTATGGGATTGGTGGGTGGGAAAAGACCAGTCGACCAAAGTGCCATCATCCCCGATACTAATGGCCTTGCGATTCCCCACATCTGCAGCAAGCTCAACAACCAATCTTTCGAACACACTCGGAAACAATGGTGGAAGTCTCACACTGGGAGGTTTCGCGACTCCTCAGTTACAAGGGCATTCAGGACGACACTCCCATTCAGCATCAGCGTCCTCAATACACTCTCAGACCTCGAATTCTGCCTCGCAGGCTCCTACACCACGCATTGCACCGAATTACGCTTCTTCAAATGGTGCGAACCGGATGAGTCACAGAACGGCGCTCCGACTTTCTACCGCCAAGTCTGCCCTCCTCATATATTTCACACTGCTTGGGCTATCACCTATACTTAAATCCCTCACCAAATCCACTTCGTCTGATAGCATTTGGGCGATGTCATTCTTACTGTTCACGATCAATATTTTCTTTTTCGACTATGGAACGCCTGTCGACAGCAAGAACATTCCGGCCAGCTTGAGCACTAATGCTGCTTTGATGGCATCTACGGTGCTTGCAAGTCGCTTGCCTGGCACGAATCAAGTGTTCTCCTTGACACTATTCTCTATAGAAGTGTTTGGACTCTTTCCAGTCTTCAGACGCTATTGCAAGCAACATTCATGGCGCGGGCATGTCACTCTGACTACGATTCTAGTGCTTGGAGCATCTGGTGGGGTTGGCCTTACATTGGGCCAAGGTGGTGATGGCGACGGTGTCCTAGAATTTCCTTGGAAGAGCGGTATAATTGGAACCATAATAGGCGTCCTAGCAACTGGACTTGCAATGGGAGGATGCAGTTGGTGGCTCATTGGGCTGCAGAAGTACAAGAACGAAATACATGGACCGTGGGACCCGGCAAGGCCGGTTATACGACGGCATTATGACTACTTTGATTAGGTGCCAACATTTCGAATGGCATGTTACGATGCCAGGTGCCGCCATCGCAAGTGTTCTGTCTGAATGAACGCGTTGAATGATTAGAACACGAGACTACCCTAGGAACTGCACTAACGCAAGTGCTCCCCGAGGTCCGGTCTCGAAGCCTCACACTTGATAACCCTAATACCTTGGATTACAAGCACACGTGTCCGTATAGGATTCTAGTTGCTTCCTCTGTACTAAGTTATCGCCGATGTCCAGGTGTGAAGAGACTTGAATACTCAGGTATGCTCAGTATTTCTACACAAGCAACGTCATCCCACATCCCACGCGCAGATCTCTGGTACAACCTCATTGGTTCATTGCTTCTAAGTGTGTCTTCTCATCCAGGTGGTAAAGATGGTTTTATTCGAATAGTATGGTGCTGCGCGTCAGATATTCAAAGAAAGGAACGAGTGTCTTTTCAACCATGTTGACGCGCGCTGCTGATCTAACTGACTCCTTCGTCCTTCCTGGTTGAGATCCAACTCAGGTTTGTGTGGAAGTGCGTCAAGCACGTGACTAAACTGGAGTGGATCCGCCATGTTGACCGGCTATCCCGCTTGGGGGTTGCATAAAATGCCTACAACTAGGAAGAGTACACAACACCCTAGACAGCCTACTAGGCACTGCAGAAGGCGGAGAGACGTTTGCCAAGTGGATACATGACACTCAGTTCTACACGGACATATGCCCTAACAAGCCAAGCTAGCATAGACTGGCCTACCACTCAGTATTTCCTTTGTCACTCCTTTAAAAACAACCCCCCCCATACCAGGCCGTACTACATTACATTCAATTTGATATCCAGGCACTTGCTGGAGTTAGCCGACTACAGTTCTCCTGTAACTAGTAGATCCTTCAGGGAAAGAGAGCCTCTACTCTCTGGCTTTAAGATGTATATAGAAAATGCTGGCAATTAGCCCAGCACGTCCTACTGTTGGCACGTGGCATTAAGCGCACGGACCCCGGACGTTAATTATACTACTATCCCGCTTGGCGAAAACCCCCTATAGAGGTAGGCTGCGACCACACCTCTGAATTCCTGACCCTAATGATAATACGACATATTGTCGCAACCCACTTCGAACCTGTGCCAATAATAGCTTTGTTTACCTCACAGTTTACCCAGCGTATAACGAAACCGCTTCCACGTGATTCAGCCCGATTGATACTTGCCTCCTCATTCCTATATCAAGCCGACGTTACTTCTTTCTAGAAGATCAGCTGAGTATTCACAGCCCGAATACCAACCGGAATCCCAGAACGTTACAGGTCAGTGATAGATCACAATCAATCGGAGTTTTCTCACCTCGACAACATTCATTGTGTTTACAAGTCGAATTTCCCGACGAAGCATGTTTAATAAACATAACAACGGCACTGCTGGCAGCAGTTACTACACTGAGGATTGACTTGAACAGCGTGCTGGCGGATTTGTTGGATCTGACTTGAAAATGTGAAAAGGGAAAGCAGACTGGTTCTTTCAGAAGGAATCAGACACCTCGTCTTCTTGACTGAGGTGATGCCGTTCTCCATCTCATCAATCTTCCCATTCCATTTTGAGATTTAACACTCCCGTCAAGAGCGCCAAGTTACATAATAGTGTTGAACGTGTGTTCCCTTCTGTGAGCCAAGTGCCTACTTTGAGCTTCTGTAAATTTGTAGTGCCATTTTAATGAGGGTTCAAGAATCTGTCGTGCAGGACTACGGTTGCAGGAAGTGGTGATTTTACTGCACCTGAGATCTGGGTGTTCTAATTGAGGCCGCATTGAGGTAGAAAAACCCTGAGGAGTTGCTGCCGGCTTGCAATAACCCTTCACTGTAGTTGCACGGCCTATGATCGCTCTCAGCACAATCCTATCTGCTAATATGGCCGGAGCCGTGCGTAATATGTCAGTCGCTAGGGACAATCCGAGATCGAGACGCAGTCGCCTTTGAGGTTGCCGCCGCTACTGGCAAATTTATCGTCCCACTGGCCACGCGGTTATTTTGGGCATGATGGGTTGGCAGCCAGAGGATTCGAACCTACCCACACAATATGTCTTCCTCGACTCTAGCCGTGAGAGTAGTATACACAGCAGGTGCTCACCAGAGAGGTAGTGCCAGCTGCCTCTCCACCCACCAGCATCAATCATTCAAGGTTGACAATGTATGTCTGTCAAGTCATGTGATGTCAAGCTCTAGCTCCAGACGCTAGTCCAGTTTTGATCCATTCATCGTGTGTACGTCGCGAGCAGCTTCATCCCTAGAGACTCTATCACGCTCAATGTCAACAACGTATTCGGGCGGCGTCGGGACACTTTCGACTTCATCTGATACTTTCTGACTTACTACTCCCCGCATTTGTTACCACCGTATACTCTCCATTGTTGATCTAATCCGAAGCAGATTTCGGATAAGGCTGTGGCTAGCAAGGTGGACTGGCAAAGGGGTCTTCTTGATTTCGAGGCGGATTATTGCTGTACCTACACTTGAGGACTAATTGACGTCGAGAAAGTACCCGCGGTTTAGTGGCATATTGGAGAAAGACACATTCGGATTTTCCCTGTACCGGTGCGGAAAGGCTGCCAACCGCAAGATTGCAAGCACAGAGCTTCGTCTTCATCTCCATTGTATCTGCATCTGCCAAAGAAGGCAATCAGACAGTCAAAACAGTTGTTGATTGTTGTTGAAGCTGCATCTTGATTATATCAGGAGTGTACGTATTTGTATTCTATTCCATGTACCGTTGAGCGGGTTGACGGGGTAGCTTTGATATCCAGCTTTCCTTATTGTCTTCTTCAAGTGCTGACCTAATGTTCTTCTTCAGCAGAGTGTCTTGCTCTTTGGAACATAATATCAAGTCAAGTTAAAGCAATACAGACAAGTCATACCCACGCAACAGATCCATATTCTGAATCTGAGTTCAACATGGCTGACGATGAGTTTGATATCGATATTTATGGCGACACCATGACGGAGGAAGGCCCTTTCAAGAAGGACGATGAGGGAGATGTTAAGATCGAGGGCGTCGAGATGGCACAAGATACCTCAGTCGAAACAGCTGTAAATGGACAGAGTGGAATCAAGGCAGATACAGTTGAAAGAGATGTCGATACTAAGTTCAGCAACGATACCGATCAAGATGCGACAAAAAACCACCAACAGATCAAGAGTACAGACGACTCGAGCCAGAACACGATAACCATACCAAAGCAGGCTCCGCAGCAGCAAGGTGTCAAGCGGAAAGAAGGTGCTGAGGAGCGAGTTATTGATGCTGGAGCGACCACTGCACTACTGCTATCAGACTTGCACTGGTGGAATACGGATGACGACGTGCGAGGATGGGTAAATCAAGCTCAAGTGGAGGATGAGCTCAAAGATATTACCTTCTCCGAGCACAAGGTGAACGGCAAGAGCAAAGGGCATGTGCTGCCATCCGTATCCTCATGAGAAATTTGAATATCACTAACTTTTTACTAGACAAGCATATGTCGAATTTATATCGCAAGGGGCAGCTACAGCGGCAAAGCATAAGATTGACGGGTTTGGACAAGGCCAACAATACGCGAAAAAAGTTACTGTCACATATTCAAATCCAAACATCAATCCATTTAGAACACTACCGAAAGATGCCCCAGCTCGAACAGGAAAAGAAGGTCCAAACAATCGGGGTGGGATGGCTACGAACAACGATCGTGGTGGCCAGAACGGTGGATTTGGAGGAAATTTCAGAGGTCGAACTCCTGGTTACAATTCACGTGGTGGTATGAACAACAATATGAACAACTTTAACAACAACAGAAACTTCTCAGGACCTACTATGGGTAATATGGGAGGCGGTTTCAACCCAGCCATGGGCGGCTTCAACAATATGGGCGGTGGAGGGCAGTTTGGGGGAGGATTCAACCGTGGCGGCATTATGAGCAACATGCGCGGCAACATGAGAGGACGTGGAAATGGAATGAACAACAATATGATGGGCGGAATGCCGATGGGAGGCATGTCTATGGGTGGTATGCCTATGGGAGGTATGCCCATGAACATGGGTCCAATGGGTGGTGCCATGCAAGGTACGAACAATCCGCAAATGGCTGGGGCTCACTTTAAACGAAACTCGTGGGTAGCCAGTGCCTATCCTGCAAACAACCGCCAGGGTGCTCACACAGCTACCTCAAGCTACCAGCATCAAAGTTCTGCTGGAGAGCCCCCTGGTTACTCAAACTCCAGCGTTGCTTATTATCATCCGTCCTACCCCTCTCCAAATCCCACAAATACTGAACAAGCTCCTCTCACAGGCGCTGGCGGCTTTGGTATGCAGACTCATTTCAATCCAGCTTTCTTCCCACATAACCAAGCTACTGGAGGAGACTGGCAGAATCCTCATGGCGCTAAGCGAGCAAGACCGGAATGATAATTTCTCGATTACTCGCCATTTGATCAAGCTTATGTTGAAGAATATCAGGGTTGCGTGGTGGTTCGCTTAAGGTTAGAGAATGACCATGCATTGGGTGGATGGGAACTCAAGGCGGCGTTGGTATGCGAACGGAGCATCTTACTGCTCGTAGTCTCCAGATGTATACTAGATCTACGGCGTTGATAGTGAAAAGCATGGAACTGAGTGATGCATTTTTTGTAAAAGTCTCTGTCTGGTGGAGTCCTGAATGTGGCCGATTTACCAAGAAGTCATGGAATTCTGAGATTTAGGTATGCAATCGGAACAGTTTACTAGGCTAGTATAACACTTGTTTTCTTAATGCTTGCAAACGCTGGCATGTTCAATCAGTAACCATGGTCTGGACTGCCTTGGTTGCCACTTCCAAATTGAACGTTTTGATCGTTGGTAGCATCGACGAAGGCTACGACTTCCTATTCAAGCACGAATTTGAAGCAAGTCAACAAAATAACCTCTCCTGCTCCGTTGACCATCATCTTACACTCTACTCTTACACATCCAAATTACTCCACCACTCAGTATTCAACTGCTGTCCGAATCAGCACCATTATACCGCATGATAACAGCTATACTTAGGAACATCTGATAGACCAACATCAATCATGAATAGCACTGGAGCATGGAACGGCACCGCCGCCAAAAATGGTGATCTTACGGCAGCTACTAACATCACCTCGATCATTCCGGGAATCATATCACCACTGCTCCCTACAGCTAGCTACGAAAACTATTCTGCCTCTCCTGGTAATACGACATCGCCTCGGCAATATATTTTACCAGCCTATACTGACAATATGTGGTACGGCATGCTGTGCGTCGGTTTAGTTGTTCTTGCGCTCTACGGCTTGTTTGCTGGCGTCACGCTTGCTGTCTGTGGACCAGAGATGACCTGGCTTCAGCTACGCAGTCTTACCGGAACGCCTGAAGAACGGTAAACTCATACACTCTTTTTGCCTCTTCATCTTGTAAAAGCTAACATATATCAGCAAACGTGCTCGTATTGTTGCTCGCATGAGACGTCACGGCTCGTGGATGCTCTGTAAGACTGGCATGAGCTGAGTTCCTCGGAGCTCTCACTGGGCCACTTTGCTAACCAATCTAGGTTCCCTGATAATCTGCACAGTCGCGTGTGCTGAAGCTCTGCCCATCATAGTTCAAGGACTTTGGCCCCAGAAGTCTGCCAGCGCGCAGTGGATTCCTTACGTTGTTTCGACGGCCGTCATTACACTCTGTGCAGAAATCATCCCTCAATACTTCATTCCACGTAAGCCTGTTGAATGGGCGTACTTCTTCTGGCCAGTCATCTACATGAGTATGTGCCTTACTGCAATCGTCAGCTGGCCGCTAGCCTGGATTCTTGACAACTTCGGCGGACGCAATGACGAAATGGGCATCTTCACCAATGGAGAACTAATCTCCCTGATGAAGCACCACCAAGAGACAGAGAACAATGGTGGCCAGCTTGGAGATGCTGCGGCACGGGTCATTACTGGAGCTCTACACATGGACGGTAGACAGATTGGAGGGGAAATCTGCTCTATGACAGAGATCAATTGCGATCACGACAAGGACATCGAGAAAGCTGATATGGTGATCTACAATGGCATGATAACAAAGTGGACATCAGTCCATACTGTCGACATTGATGAATTAGTAGACGCAGCTTTCTTGCACAAGGTGAAGTTGTGGCTGTTCAGTCGTATTCCAGTTGTCGGATCTTGCACTATCAACGACAAACCAACAGGAACATCAACTTGGGCCGGTAACGAAATCTTTGGCTTTGTTCATTTGCGCGTAAGTACAGGCCATCTCTCCAGCCACTCTTGCATTCTGACTTACTTTGCAGAGCCTCGTCGGCTTGGAAATCAACGACTCCCATAAGATATTCGTTAGAGATTTGCCAATTTATCCTTTACCCATAATTCAGGAAGATATGCCCGCGTATCAGGTTCTCAACATCTTCCAGCTCGGGATGGCAAAGTATGTCTCCTCCATTATCTAACTACACAGTATAGCTAATTGTTGGTAGAATGGCAGTAGTGGTTCCAAAACCATTGAAAGGCTCGAATCAGATCCTGACTGTATCTGCCAACAACTTTGATATTGCCAACAGGTTTCAGACTCCATGTTGGGCACCAATGGAGAAAACTACTTCTCGCCTCTTTGATGGTACAGTAGAAACCTCTGACGAGGATGAAAACTGGGCGACCAATGTACTCAAAGCTGCCAGAACTGGAAATGAAAACTTGTGGCCAGACTCAGGCCACCGTAGCTTTTCCGATACAAACCAAAGCAAGCCAAATCGCCCTTCTCAGAAAGTACTAGGCATCAAATGTCCAAAGCCAGTCGGCATTGTTACCTTCGATGACATTGTCAATGTGATTCTTTCTAAGCCTAGTCGAGTGTCTATCGAGTACTACAGCGGTGAAACTAGGGCCAGCAAGACTAGCTTGATGAAGGCGGACCTAGCAGCTAAGAGAAGTCAGAAACTTGCCGATGGCAACTTCCAAAAAGAGCATCTCGCTACACCGACCTTCAACAGCCAAAGTGGCCTACAAGCTGTGCCACTTCATGTTCGCAACAATTCCCTGAAACATCGTTCGATGGGCTCTTTTATACGAAAGAGAAACGTCTCGAATGGACAGTTTTGCGCGCATGGTACAATGGACGGTGCTGATGATAAGGACAGGCTCAGACCACTTACCAATCAAGTCAGAAAACGCCATACGTCTGGAAGAAGCTCCTATACTGAAAACAGTCAGGGTGGCTTCCATGTCTCGAAAGTTTCTAGATCACCTCCACCAGGTGATCTAGCTTTCGATGGTGTTGATGAACGTAGTCTCGACAAAAAGCTCGAGCGTCGACACAGGACGGCAGACACTACGGGTACTGATGTTAGCCATAGTACTTACGCACCTACAGTCTATCCATGTGCTCAGGAAGACTCGACCTCCGGAGAGATTGACATAGATCCCATGAACCTCACCCAACATCTTCTTGATCAGCTTCAAGATGAGAGGGGTAGTAGTGAAGATTCTGGCAAGTCATGCAGCCTGCCATCACGAAATATTCTGGCTTTGTCGCGAAATGGGAGATCCGTTGCCCCTTGGGCTCGAAGATATGTGAGTATTGCGGCGCCAATGATTTCCGAGGTCAAGAAGGAGACGTTTTCAAGCTTAGATGGAATTGTAGACGAGGAGAAGCCTCCACCGATTCCGCTACGATTCAGGCTTTTCCCATCCACTGCTAGCCTGGGCAATGAAGACAAGAAGCAGCTGGAAAGGTCACCCAGGTACAGACTGAATCCAACTGCGCCCGTGTTCACTGTGACCTCTCCCTCAGGCCATGATCACTCGGTACATCAGACTACGTATTCGGAGGCGACTGTTTATATGGGCGACAACCATGACTTTGACATTAGCATGGTCCCTTCCATCAGCTCAACATTCCACAGACGAAGCTCCTGGAAGTTTGATACTCCAAGAGATGCTTCCGTCAGTACTTTGAAGAGCTCGAAGGTCTTCACTTGGGGCGTGCCAAAGGCAAAAGTGAGTGCAAACAGGCCCAGATTTCCTTCGGGTGCCGAGCCTTATTGCGGAGACCCCAACTCTTGTCTTTTCGATGGACCTGTCGCTGCACCAGCGCCAAGAGTAGGCGGAATTCCTGAGGAGTTACTCAATAACATGACGTTGAGAAGAAATCGGCGGATTGAGCACAGGTCCGATACGTTGCCCTCCATGGCCATACGTGGCGGATTGATCGACGAGGGGACTTTAAATAGAATCAGAGATACGTGCATGGACGGTGCAGGAGGGGATCCGGTAGAAGGTATATGTCCCATCCGAGCCAATGCACGCGGCCAGCGATACAAAGTTTGCGCAAACACTGACTTGCCAGCGGATACAGTAGCCGAGTTAGGAACGAAGAAGAGATCCGGCGGAGGTATCATCAGCAGCTTGCGTCGCTCTAGTCTGTGGTACTAGAGCACGGCTTGGTGGAGTATGACAGGCAAGTTTCAATGGATATGGCGAGACAGATGCACCGTATGGTGTATTGTTAGCTTTCAGAATCGGGTCATTATTGGCTGGTTTGAGTATCATTCTTTTATGGAAGGATGTATGGTGTGAAGGAATTAGCGGGGGCTTTCGTTTCACCAAAAGGCATGGGTGGCATCACTGTGGTGTCACACTTGTGTTCATAATTGTTTCCTTCCACCCTTTAGGAGTAGATGTATCTGCAGCCAACGTCTACTCAAAGTCTCTTCTTGACTAGAAATTCCACAATTAAGTTGATGAATACGCTGCAAAGTCTCCTCCACATGAACCAAGAACGTTTCAATCACTTTCTTCGAAACTCGATCCACTGCTCTTTGATCAGCTTTGCCTTCATACTGTCCACTAACAAACTTCTTCCATTTCCTCACAGGTCTGTACATATTTCGCAAGGCCACTTCAGTCCGATAGCATAGCCCATCGTGGTCGAGAGCGTACTTCCCCAGAAACCCATTCTTGATGGTGTGAGAGGCAGTAATGGTGTAGCCTTGGGTTTTTAGCTCGATTGAGAATCCCGGCCCATCGGTGTGGGGTAGTTACGGGCGGGTTGTGTGGGTGGTGGCCAGTCGAGGAGTAGTTTGGCTTTTTGGTTGGCGAGGAGGGAGGCGGCGCGTGCAGAGAGGAGGAATTGGAGACGGTCGTCCCAAGGAGAGGCATGGATTTTGAGAATTCGGAGGGTGAGGGGATGATCTGTTTTTTTTAGGCCAGTGCTCGCTTGATTTGATCCATGGGAGTTGAGTGGGAGGACCTTTCGCCATGGTGCCCTTTCGGGGGGTGTATCAAGGGCTAGCTCGGCTGCTAGGAAGCCATGAACTGTGATGGGGCCTAGGGCTCCTGATGTACCTATGGGACTGTGTAAGCTGTCAGTAGAGCTGATTGGGGAGCACTGATCAGGGTTGACTTAATCTAGGAGACGTTGCTATAAGTGAAATGGATTAAAGCTTGCTAGTTGGAAAGTAGCAAATGCAACAGAGAGAGAACTTCGGGAGTAGTCTTTAAGAGCGACTTGCTTGCGGCGCCAAGGCATCCAAAAAAAAGGGGCGAAGCTCATAGCCGAGATTCAACATGAGCTTGCGAGGACGACTAGCTGAGCAATGCGCATCGATTACATATGTTGAACAAATGATCAGGAGAATGTCTTTCTGGCCTTATGATCTTCCGGAGCTATAATCCCCAAGGCTTTTCCTGGAAACCTGTGGGCAGCGATTCCGTTGATTTTGACGCCCTGTGCTAAGACAAACTTGGTGAAGTCTTCATGTGTTTCCATGTCTTGTGGAAGCGTAAACTATGGGATGGGGAACACCGGCAACTATCATGGACCCATCCATACTGGTAATACATATAGTCTCCAAACAGAGTTTGAATGGGAAACCGAATTGCCAGGAAAGCTTGGCATGCAAAGAGTGGGTCGTCTCGCATCCAGACTTTCGGAGCTTCATCTTGACCTGACCTCACGAGCGTCGACATTGACAGGATTTGTAGCAATGGCTCTCCTTCTTGGCCAGTCTGCACTGCGAGCGAGTCTGCCACGAGAACTACTCATAGCTTGCAGGATATCACAGATCTCTCGTCCTTTCAGCGTGCTCAATCGTCCACCGCCAAACTACCCTGGCCATCTACCACTTACTACAGTCGAGAAAGGTGGTCTTGCAATTGGATCTGCAGTGATATCTCTCTTCAACACCCGTCGCCCAGGTAGGAATGCATCTCATCGGCTCTCATGAACACCTTCTTACAATCTGCACAGACCTCATAGCATCCCTCGGCGAAGCAACCGCAACACCCTACTTCATTTACCGCCTCCGCGACGCCATGCTCCTCTCCCCCACCGGCCGGCGCATCCTGCGCGACCGACCACGCATCTCCTCGCAAACGCTCTCCATGGCCCGTCTGCGCAACCTGCCCGCCAACACCCTCGGCCGCACCTATGCCACATGGCTGGACCGCGAAGGCGTCTCCCCGGACACGCGCGATACCGTCAAGTATATCGACGACGAGGAGTGTGCGTTTGTGATGCAGCGGTACCGCGAGTGTCACGACTTCTACCATGCCCTGACAGGTCTGCCTGTGTTTGTCGAGGGCGAGGTTGCGCTGAAGGCGTTTGAGTTTGCCAATACGCTGTTGCCGATGACGGGGCTGAGTCTGGTTGCTGCTGCACGATTGAAACCCGCCGAGAGAAAAAGGTTCTTTGGGATTTATCTGCCGTGGGCGTTGCAGAATGGTACGAAGAGCAAAGAAGTTATAAATGTGTATTGGGAGGAGTGGCTAGAGCGAGATGTAGAGGAGTTGAGAGCGGAATTGGGGATTGAGAAACCAGTTGATTTGAGAAGTCTTCGACGGGAAGAACGAGAGAGAAAGAAGAGGGAGAAAGAAGCTAAAGAGAGATCTAGGGATAGCCTGGGTATCAACTAGTCATTCCCTGCTCGAATATGAACGAGGTCTTGCACATCGCGTCTCTGCGTATTGTCTCCATGGCGTTTTCTCAACTATTGTGCATCATGTCATCCACTTCATCTCCAACATTCATCCTCCCATTGCGAGCCCCCAAGCACAATCATAGCCCTCCCAAAACGCCAGTACACGCGCTCACAAATCAAGCAGATCATCATCGTCCTCCCATCCCTTGCGCCTTGTTACCACAATCTTCTTCTCCTCTTTCGTCTCCGACACCGCGCCCAACAGCTCCTTCAGATGCTCCTCCGTGACCTTCGCGCGCAGCTGCCCGCTTTTCGCTAGCATAATGAGGCGATTCTCGATGTCTTCCGCGCGCGAGGTCTTGACGAGGCGAATGCGACCCAGACGGTCTGCTGCTTCAGGTTGGAGAATTTGGGCAAGAATTGAGGCGCGTGCTTCAGCTGGGCGGTGTTAGCGACCTTGTGGACGAGTTTTGGGAGGAGTATACGGCTGTGGTGTTAGGTCAACGTACCTTCTTGATTCCTAAGACATGTGTTAGTTGGAGCTTGTAGGAGGATTAGGGTGAGGGAATGGAAGGGGTACGTACTGTTTATCATCACCTTGTCCAGAGCTGGGACCAGAGGAGCTTGCCTGTCGTCTGCCATTGCCGCTGCTCTCGGCTTTCATCTGCTGCAGCCGCGCTGCTCGGATCTGATTTGTGTTCTTAGCAAGGACCTGCATGCAGATGTTGAAGAGGCTTTGTCTATACTTGTGCTAGCTCATCGTCTTCCATCTTGTGTTTTCGTTGTGGTTGTTTCGTGCTGTGTTTTCTTAGGGTTTTTGGTTTTGGGTTAGTGAGGGGCAACCAGGTGTCGTGGAGGGGTGAATCAGATCTTGACTTTCTAAGTGAGGATTTTCTTTTAATGGCAAGTTGATTGAACTTGAAGTGTAACTGCGTGAAACTATTAGAGTGTAGGAGAATGTTTTGACTCAAGGCAGATCTTAGGTAACGCTGTCTGGAGCAGATTATGAGTTGAATTTCAGAACTTCAGAATTTTGGTAGTCAATTTAGACTTTCAGACAGTCGCTCAATATTGTTCATTCTTCAAGCAATATGTGTACATTCTACAACATCGTAATCATTAATATGCTGTACAACTAGATATACATGTTTGGGTATGGTATCCACTGCATCTCCAACCTATAATCTCCCTTATCGTATATTTCTTCTCACTCTAGACGGCTTGCTTGCTACGTACTTAATATAGCCTTCCAACTCTCTGCTTTTGAGTTGCTGCTTGGTCTTCACCATCCTTCGCAACATCTGAAGATTGGGGCACTCGATCCCGACATCCTTGCCCCGTTTGATGAAATACCCAAGGGTATAGTCGATGTCGGTTTTTCGTCCTTGCTCGATGTCCTGTTGTATCTGTGTTCTGCCATCTACCGCCTTGAAGCACTTTGACATGAGAATAGCCTCGAGTTTGCGGGCAGCAAACTCTGCATCTACTGTATCCCGTAGGCTCCGAAACTCCGGTGTTTCAAGGATAACTTGTGATATCTCAGACAGAAGATATCTTAAGATCTCCGTTACTTCGTAGTTGAAAGTCAGCTTGTCAAGAGTGGTGTTGAACATAACGGACAAGGGACCGAGCACCGAGTTGATGGCGAGATCTTGAAGATGATTGATCATAAAAGGGCCATGTCGCCAACCGGTTGCATCAAGCTCGGGATTCGTCCTCAAGGTGCGCATGAGATATCTAGCCGTTGCACTCCAACCTTGTGAAATACTCCGCTCCTTTTTGCTACATTCCACTGAAGTAGCTGCAGCAGGATAGAGCACCGCTATTGCTCTGGACCTCTCGCGATCGTTCAACATAGTGACAATCAACTGCCCTGGCTTCTGAATCTTCGCAGAATACTTGAATTGAGCGTTGATCGGGTATATTTTGTGGCTATTTGTTGCTAGCATGTAGGAGGGTCGGTTGAATGGATCCGGAAACAGTCGTGTATTGATGTCCTCGACGATACCAACACCACAATTAACAAGACAAATGTTTGTGTGTGAGCCAAGACGAGCTTTGATCTGGTCTAGTGCTGCAACGGTTTGTTGTACCCTAGTGGTAACGATGAGATTTTCTATCTTGGTGCTTGGCTGCCGCACGGTGTGTACTAGGTTTGGACCAAACCCAGGATATGCTTGATCAGGCGAGCCATCAGGAAGGCCGAATGTGGATGCTGACTCAATGTTGAAGTCTGATCTGGTGCTGACTACGCCATCTTTGACAACGTTGATGCATGCACCTTCTTCGTGCCACTGCTGTATCAGAAGCGGACGATGGAGTAGAAGGGTGACAGGAGGTGGGTTAAGGCTACCGCGCAAAGCGTGCGCAAGGTGTAGCCCAACTGGGCCAGTACCGAGAATGTGTATCTCTGGGCTGAACTCAGCCAGATCCTTTGCCGGAGTCATCGCTAGGTCGGTATTTAGATCTTGTGCGGATTCGACTTTCTTGAAGTAATCATCGTCCTCTAAATCACTGATAGAAACGGGAGACCAATGTTTGATGTCGATAGGAGAATCAGTAACTTCTTCAACAGATTCAGAAATCTTTGCCTTTATCTCAGGAAGGGTCTCGTCTAGTGGTGCTCTCTCCTTTTCCACTGAAGCGTTATCTTGCCTCGTCTGCATCTTCTCTCGGATCCGCTGAGGGGTGAGCTGCTCAATTGGCCATTCGAATGGCTCGACTGCATCCTGGTCTTCTGAGGTTTCGCCCCAAAGCTCCGCTAAGCTCTCCGGCTTCTCACTCGGTGGAGTGTACGGATTATGCTCACGTTTGTCGCCAACAGTCCTGATTACCGAGCGTTGCCCATCTTGTAATAATACAGTAGAATTACTAGGAGCCACAAATTCAGCGGCTTTTTTCCGACTTTCATGGCTCTTCATGTTTCGGGCTGGGTCCACATGCGAGCGAACGTTCATCCAGGCGCTCGTCCATCGTGTGCCTTTAGAAGTGATCCATAGATCCCAGAAATTCGGCAGGACATTGGGAACGGTCGTTGTGTCCTTCAGCGATTCGGAGTCTTTCAACGTAGAATCTTTCGCTGACCGTTCGGAGTGACCTATCCGAATCTTCCCTTGACCTTTATTATTGCTGATATGTTTGCTGTATTTGCATATTTGCGTGTATGCTCCTCCCAATGCAAAATGATATGATAATGTGTTGTTGCGCTTGATCCTAGGTCCGCTAATGTACAAGTCGCCTTCCCACTGAAGTTGCTGCTTCCTCCTCAGCCACCAGAAATTCCTACTGTATGATGAAAGAAATCGAAAGGCCGCCCGGCCCACAACATTGTTAACACATTTCCATTCTTTGTTACGAGTTATCCTCGACACCCGCAACGGCGGTCGGCCGCAGATTGAAAGAGACAGGATGGACGGTTCTGGATGTTATCTGGGCCGATTCATGGCAAATTATAGTCCGCTGGTGTTGCTGAAGTGATTGCTGCACTTCAGCCAAGGCAACTCGCTCTCGCTCTATTCTGGCATGCAATGAGGGTGTCGTTGAAGTCGAAGGGGAATGGCGACTGAAACCGGTGAATTGCTTCTTTGATCGTAAGGAAGGTGAGTATAGGTGATTAGAGTAAGACAATTGTATTATACAATTCACAAATGGAATTGCTGAGCCGAAGTGCACAAGACACAAGGAACCATGAGGGTTGAAGGCAATCTTGAAGCCAATCATCGATAATGCCGCGAAATGACTTTTTTTAGACAATTTACGGGATGGACAGGGATCTTGAAATCCAACGCCAAGACCAGCCTTTTATGCCGTCGAAATATTTCAAAACCTACACACCTGCTTATCACACTACACTGAAGATGGATACGACAAGGGAAAGGTTGACGGGCCTACTAGAGGACCTTGACGACGAGATCGATGACCTTGAGGAAGCTCTTGGGCCTCTTTTGACACCAACGCTCGTAGAGACGGCCTCGAAGTACCCTGTCTTGGATAAAGCGAAGCTCTACGTTCTCGTCACTTATGCAATAGAGTCTATGATATTCTGTGAGTGCCTAAACTTTATATTCCACGTCATAGTGCTAATGATTGTGCCAGCATATCTACGGCTCCATGGTGTCAAAGCTCGTGAACATGCCGTCTTTACGGAACTCACCAGAGTGAAGCAGTACTTCGAGAAGCTCAAGGTCACCGAGAATCCTGTTGGCAATAGAGAAAACCTTAGCCTGGACAAGGGATCTGTGGCAAGAATCATAAAAGCGTCTTTAGTATGTATCTGGTCGAAGAATGTCTACAATATTCGACTAATATGCTACACAGGCTGCGAACAATGCTGGTAAGGAACGGTCAAATGAGAAAGAGAGCGAGCGCGCAAGAGCTCATATGAAGTTTGAGGAACTGTCGGAAAAGATGAAGCAGGATGAGATATCTAAGAAGCGCAAAGCTGAAGACCCTGGGGCAGAAGAGTCGGATTCCGAATCGGAATCGGATAACTCGCCAGAGGATGCTGCTCATGATTTCGAAGAAGGAGTGGGAAAGGAACACCAGAACAAAAGAAAGCCGGAGTCGAAAATGCAAACGAAAACTACTAGTGCTCCTGAATCTTTGCAAGCTTCGGTAGTCTTTAGCGCATCAGAAGCCACGAAGCCAAAGGACAAAAAGAGAAGACGAGCAAGAAAAATCGGCAAGTCCCATTTTCAGCAGAGATAGCTACGCAGATTCATGCTACTGCGCGAGAGAACAAAGCGGCCAAGAGAGCAAAGAGGGAGGCAGAGACATGATATCTTCTACGATCACGGGGCGGATTAGTGGCCGACTCTCAACAATTCAATGGCGTTTACGGAATACCCAGGGAACTCATTAGATATATGAACCACATTAGACACACAAGTGGTTAGCTTTCTACTTCCATTGTTGAGGCGACATAAGCCTTGTGGTGCGTGTATCTCTTCCACTTACGCTTGTTTTCATGTCTCGTTTTTTGTGAGGTTGTATTTCATGCAGATACCTCTGGGAGAGCCATTAACAATACCAATGACGTTTCGTCTTATGTGATGAATATACCCATTAGTCAAAGTTCTTGATGCGGCATCAATAAACAAGATATAAAATTTCCTTGCAGCAAGTTAATTGTCGGTTGAATAGACAACCATATTCATTGGCGTTAGAGTTATACTGGCATGGGTTGACTTCAGAGAATTGTATGGGTCGCTCAAGCAAGGGCTCTGAGTAGGTGGGCATTGAGAGACTAGGCTCTATGTTGTGAGAATAGGCCCTGTTGGCGAGTTCCACGCTCATAGAGATGGCAAGGTCGGAATCAAGTGCCTCAGAGAAGGTGAAAAAGCAATCATCGTCACTTTCCTCGAAGCCAGGGGCTCCTCGTCCTAGTATCATGGATTCAAAGGTTCCGATTAGGTCCTCCTCCTTGTCCTCGTCGTCCCCCTCGCAAAGAATAACATACTGGCGGAAATTGGACTTGAAATCGCCAGTGAAGCCAGTGCGACTTTTGTTCTCATTGAACCTCTGTCTATACTCCTCCTTTTGTTTGTGTCTCTCCTCGTCTGTGTGCTTCCAGGAGCGACAGTTCTCTTTTCGGCAGACATAGCACTTGCCATTTTCCGTGGAGCGGCTCCTGGAGCCGTGTTTGCCCTGAAATTGACGGTTTTGACTGTTGTCTTGGTAACCGGCTGAGGGACGGTAATTCTCATCTTTGCGATGGTATTTGCGATCGGTGTAGTACGTTTCTCGTGGGTTGCGGTCCGTGAATGGGTGGTTACCATCCGTAAGGCACGTGTTCTCCGTTCTGTGAGAGTTCTCCTTCTCCCAGGTGGAGATTGAAGATCTGATGCCATTGATATATTCTCCAATATCCTTCACTGGCTTCGAAAGGCCAATGCGGCAAGCTTCATGGCCTCCACAGGCTGTTTTGATCTTGTCTCGAAAAAAGACATCTGTACGCATATCTTCATAGATAGAGTCGCGTAATATGCTTAATTCTTCCACGAGAAGGCGAAAAAGTTCATAAATCGACTTCCCAGCGTTGGCGGTGAGACCCATCATGCCCTTGAGAGTGGTGTTGTTCCATTGTTCCACTTTGAGACTCTTGAATACGTCGCCTTCGAAAAAGTTAGACATGTGCGTGCAAGCGTTTTCATAGGATCTGCCTCCTAGGTTGCTGCTGTAATAATGGCTCAGTGCTACGCCCTTCAACATGATTGGAAAAGCGGCCATGTAACCCACATCCGGCAATCCCGATCTTGAGCAAATATCAACAAAGATTGTTGACTTGTACTCAAAGCTATCATCGCCCCCGCCGTATTTCTGTTCTTCTGTATACAGCTTAGCAACGGAAGCTATCTCTGCCCTGTAGTGTGTGGGGGTTGGTGCAACTTATGTTGATATCGACGTCGCTGCTCGTGGTGGCAGTGATTCCTGTTGGATTTGCGGCTCTTGCGAAGCTGGTGGTAACACTAGCGAAACTGACGAATTCTATGCTACTGACAACGGATCCATATTACTTGGGGTACTTTTCAAGGTAAGTTCAATGGCTTTGCGTTTCCTCCAATTAACCTCGTCTTGTGGCATTTGCGTGAGAATTTTCGTGACTTTGGCGTGGATCCTATCGATTTCGTCTTGGGTCCACTGGTGCTTTTCCTCCTCGTGGATTACATCGAACAGACATTGGTTGCATCCCTTCGCGAGAGGAGTATACTTAGGCGGAGCAATATATACCCCGTGGCTAAGGAGGTAATTACGAAGCTTGATTATTGCTTCCTTTGGCATCTTTTTAAAAGTTTCTACTGTGAAGTCCTCGAATTTGTCGCGGTAACAGTGCCAAATGCTATCATCCGTAAAGCCAATGGAGTCGTTGATACGGATAAAGGTGTCGACGTAGTTGTCAAGATCTTCATTGGTGGCATCCGTAAGCTCCGTAGGGTTGATACCGTACCTGTATTTGGTGACCAGCTCGTCCCATTGCTTCTTGCTTCTTTCCATACTGAGTGGTGATGCTCAATTGTTGTTAGAGAAATGGATTTTCGGCGGAGGGTAAGTGGTTGAAGTGGAACTCGTTTTCCACGGTTCGCGAATTGACAGTACGTCTCAACAGCCGTAGAGCCTGTCGATGTGAAGTTAGCAAGATATCGTCCTTCTCTCGGCAGGTGAATACTCTAGACGTATAGAGTATTCGTCGAGCCTTAGCGGTGTCGATTCCTCTCCTTCGACGGAAATGGCGGAATCGAGAGTTCTGGCTCACGTAGCCAAAACAAACTCAATTAGGTTGTTTCCTGGTGTCCTGATCTGTACGTCTACTGATCAGTGTCGGTTGAATAGACATCCATATTCACTAGTCACTATATAGTGTAAGTGTAAACTTATTGATTGTGTTTTTCTCATTCTCTCCTGCTACTTGACTACTGACTTTGAAGCTGTACCCAGTTCCCGGGTCGGATCTACGTTTCGCCGGGGAACACGTGACTAACCCTGACAGTTGCAACCAACATTCATCTTACATTTAAATACCCAGCCAGGTTCTGAAGTAGAGCAAACTCTAGTGATACAACAACATCAAAATTTGAAAAAAAAAAAAAAAAAAAAACCATCTGAGCGATTAGGACAGTCCGCTACTTTCTCAAGCTCCGCCGGGCTCAAAGATGTGCGAGGTGTCCTTCCGTACTCAACATTGTGCATGGAAATCCTACCATCCTGATCATCTTCACGATCATCTTCATCATGTTAGAGCTCAACCTAGCTACAGTTCCGACGGGCGCTGCATACGCGCCTAGAAGAGTATACACCATAAGCTTCACATCTTGTATGCAAGTCTTTCATCATCTGGAGCAATGCAGTGGAGGTTTGTCGCTGTTGAGCCTTGGACAGCACAACTAGCATGTCATTCTCAACAACGTCTAAGACGTTGTGAATGTATTACGTGCATTCTGTCTTTGCATGAAGCTGGTTGATCATCTGCAGATGTTTTCACCTTAGGACCAGATGAGAATCTGGAGAGGAATGGATGAGGAGCATACCTTGGCAACCTGAGCCTGGACGAGAACTATGTAGGATTCTCTTCTACACTCTGGAACACGCTCTATAGTAAGTAAAGAGTGTATTGCTTCCTATACCATAACTGTCTGCGGTTGTACGGGCACGCAAGAACTCCTTCAATTCATGTCCGCCAAGGAGCCAGCATATCGTTTCTAGGTAGAAGCAACCCCTGGTTCATATATAGAACGCTCGGGAAACAATCGCACCCTCAATATGTCATTCTGCAGGTGTGAATTTACCAACCTGATTGGAAATAATCAAGTGATATGTCTCCCCCTTGAAGGCTATCTGTCAAGGCTTGTATTCAAATACTTATGATTGAACTATTGAGGCTATCTATGTACATGAAGATTCGATTGCCGTTCCAAACCATTGTCCTCACATCTCAATATACCTACGACTTATATTCTAGAAGGTTCCATCACGTGAACAGTTGCAATCAAGTGCTAATGTCGCTGGAGCACTCCAAGACTACCCCATCTCTCTTCTGAGCTGCGTGGGGAAGGTTGTGGAGGCTATCGTGACGAGAAAGATGGCATAGATGGCAGAGAAAGCGGATGTACCCCCCCCCCCCGGAACATATGGGAAACAGGGCGGGGAGGTCAACAGAACTGGCGGCCAGGTTCGCCACGGAGACTGTACAGGCCTCGTGGGAAAAGAAGCTCATTTGCCCGATCCCGATGCTTCAACTGGACCTTAAAGGTAATTTCGACCATGTCCACCACGGGGTGGTTGCTCACAACCCTAGAAGACTAGGGATGGACGAGATGGGTGACCCGATGGGTGACATCGTTCCTAGCGGACCGATCAGCCACCTTGGCTTTCGATGACTGGGAGACGGATCTTATAAAGGTGCTGGCCAGCGTGCCACAAGGCTCACCCTTATCCCCCCTCTTGCTCATATTCTACACCCCTCCGCTTTTCCGGAAGCTGAAAGATGTCGGCGGGATAGGAACAGTGGGGTTTGCAGACGACACGAATCTCCCCGCCGTCAGGAAAGATACAGAGGACTGATGCACGGCCCTAAAGAATGGATGGGAAGTGTGCAGAAGCTGGGCGAAGGAACGGGGCATGATATTTGAGCCCCAAAAGAGCAAGTTGCTACCCTTCGTCAAGACCAGAGCCGGCAACAGCCTGTCCTTAACTTTTGACGACGACGTGATCAAACGGGTAGAGGAGGCCAGATTCCTAGGCATTCGCCTGGACCGGAAGCTGAACTTCACAGCCCACAAGAACCACATTCTGGCCAAGCCGAAGACACAGCGGTTCGCTCTAACACGGATCGCAGCGAAAACGTGGGGGACCCTCGCTTCTCAAGACTAGAGATGTCTACGTTTTGGTCATCCGGAGCGTACTATCATACGCCGCGTCTACCTTTGTGACACCGGCAAACACCCTCGCGGCAAACACTCTCGGATGGAAACAAGGGGGGCTCTGGCATCGTCTACCAGCTAGATAAGGAACATAACAAATGTCTACGTGTTGTAACGGGTGCTTACCGCTCAACGCCAGTCAACGTTCTAGAGAACTGCAAACCGATCAATGCAGTCTTAGCCGAGAGGGCGGCAGAATTCGTGGCCAGAGTCACAAGGGAGGGTGGCAATTGGCCCGAGACGTGGGGCAGGATCAAGAAGTTGATCGCAAAGGCGAAAGGAGGAAGACGAGGGCGCGAAACCCAACTGGCAGAACCCATGAGACACTGAGCGACGTGGACAGAAGGCGCCACCGCGGAGAAGAAATCGGAAGAATGGTGGAAAAGCTTTCAGCTATGCGAGGGCGTTCATCAGCGAACACCGAAAGTCGGCCTGCGGTGGGGGACGGCACGCAAGATCTGGGGACAACTCACAGCGCACGAATCCTCCTGCCTTGTGCAAGTGAGATCCGGGCATATCGGACTCAGGCAATACTTGAGACGAATGCAGGCCCCGGATATCGAACCATGGTGTGCATGCAGAGGACGCCGAGCGGTCCAGGAAATGGTCGCTCATATCATCCTGGACTGCGAACTGGTAGAAGACAGGGCCGATCTCCCTCCCCTACGAGGAAGACGAGATCTAAACGAGGCTCTGGAAGATCCCAAACGATGCCTCAGCATCATCAAGTGGCTTTTAACCACGGGACGGCTGCGAGAGTATCGCCTGGCGCTACAGCTCCAACGACCAGCTGTAGCGACCACGTCACTCACCGCTACCACCACCACATAACTCTTTTCCCGCGCACAATGCGTTCACTCTTACCCAACGCAGGCTCCAGCCAAAGAGTCAATTCTGGACTTTTAGATAGAACAACGAAGGGTTTTTACCGCCTGCCAGGCGGCTTTTCCCTGGGTACACTTAGAGCCTCGGACCATTAGGGTTTGAAATTAGTCATGATCAGCGCACACAGATTCTCTGTAAGACGCTTAATAGAATTTCATTCATTTAACTCCAAGACTATTCCACCCTCAAGACTTTGGGAGCTGCTTTTGCCTAGAAGCGCACTAGGAAGGCTCTACGTGGCTAGAACAGGACGCGGCGACTTCGCATCGTACCACCAACCTCTAGATCATCAGGACACTACACTCTCTTGCAGCTGCGGCAGAAGCAAGACTCCAGAACACTTCTTCTTTTGCACAAAGCCAGGAGAAAAGGCATAAAGTGCCTACAGCTAGGGAAGTACACAACAACTCAGACAGCCTGCTAGTCACTGAAGAAGGGGCAGTGACGTTTGCCAAGTGGATACATGACACTCAGTTCTACACTGACATATGCCCTAACAAGCCAAGCTAGCATAGACTGGCCTACCACTCAGTATTTCCTGTGTTACTCCTTTTAAAAATAAACCCCCCCCCCTATACCAGGCCATACTACATTACATGTAATTTGATATCCTAGCACTTGCTGGAGTTAGCCGACTACAGTTCTCCTATAACTAGTAGATTCTTCAGGGAAAGAGAGCCTCTACTCTCCGGCTTTAAGATGTATTTAGAAAATGGTGGCAATTAGCCCAGCATGTGCTACTGTTGGCACGTGGCATTAAGCGCACGGACCCCGGACGTTAATTATAATACTACTACTCCACGCTTGTAACTCTTGGCACTGTCAGCTTTAAGTCAGAAATGATCCAGATCCCGCGGCCTTCGTTGGCCGGAGATTGATACAGCAAGATGTTTTGTTTTGGCTTGAATATCTCCGTGATAGTCAGGCATGTCTTCATTGACCAGGAGTGGATGCGGTGGGTAGTAAATGACTTATAATGCCTCCATGATCGCTATACGCTGGCTGGAAACCCAATGCATTAGACCAATGTTGTGGATATCCGGAACAGAATTCATGTTCTCCAAGTACCGGCCGATATCGCAATTCCATGCCACCGGGAACATCATATTTAGATGGTTGCGGTGAGTATATGTTCCTAGCAGTGTAACTAGGTGAGGACGATCAAGGCCATTGAATCTTTTGAGCATCATCCTTTCTTTCGCAAAAGCTGCTTCGTCTTAAAGCTTCAGTGATTTGATGGCGAAGACGCCAGTTGATACCTTGTTTTACGTTTTTTATCAGAGGTTTTGTCTCTCAAAGGTATTGATGACACTTAACTCTCTCAGTTTGTCGTAATACCCATGACAAAGTGGTTGAATTCTAACTTTCAATACCCTCGCATAGCCTCCTAATTTGGCCCCCGATCACTGCGACCTTGATCCTCTGGTGCACCATACCATGATAAAAAGCTTTTTTATCAACCAGGGCGAGCTCTGGGATCGTACCATCCGGATGTATTCAAATTTTCGTACGAGCAAACGTCATTGCATCGTCTCGTAGCTGATGCATTCGGTGCCATCCTCATCTTGGATGAATTCCGGCCGGAATGGCTGTCCCCTTCCCCCTTCAAGACATTTCTGAGGTCGTTTTAGAAATTTCCTCGACGCAGTTCATCGGAGCGAGAAGGGCTAATATGGAGAGATACGTCTTGTGATTGTGTGGACTTACATTTTGGCCAACAATGGTGACAATCGTTGTGCTTATATCAAGACTGGAAGCATGTTTCTCCAGTACATTTTTTGTGACGTCCCTTGTTAGCAGTCTTTGCAAAACTATATAAGGTTAAAATCTTTCCCGGGTACCCTGACCTGTTCCACCAGCTAGATTCCAGATACATTGTCTGACAAAGCGTCCAAATGTTTTAGAATTCTCGTACTTCGGTATTCCTCTGAAAACGAAGGAAACATGTTCCGAGGGTTCGTCGCTGGCATGGCTAGAGAGCGTGGGTTGCTGTAGAATATCGAATTCAGCTCGAATCGTGGTACTATTAGAGCTTCGATAATATCGAAGAGCTTCGCCAGTTACAGGTGTCCCTGTGTGTGTTTCTTATAACTGGTTGTTAAGAGTTGGCAACAACTGCGGCCCAACAATGCAATAGGCTCACCGACGGCTATTGAGGCTCCGGGGCCCTACCATAATTTCGCAGAAAGTCTGCGAAACTAATATGAGATGCTTGGAAGATAGCAAGTCAATGCATGATGGGATAATCTCTCGGAGCTCAATGAGCAGCGAATCTGTAAAAAGTACCAACAAAAAGAATCTTGCTGAAAGTATCGAAGCTCATAATGATAAAGTATACCAGATGTCATATGATGCAATCGGTTACAGAAAACGCCTTAGTGAATAGCTTGACTTCGGGTATTCGCTCATCGTCTGAATGAGTTAGTCCCTTCTGGAACCGTGAATAGCCTCCTTGCGCCTCCCCCTTGAAGGTATTGCTAGATTGCTTTAGTGCTGGTAGATCAGATGGTCTGATAGCATTGCAAGATACCAGCCATACAACCAAGAAGCAACAATAGAAATCGCTGGACTCCCCAAATCTTTAGGTTCCATGTGGAAAGAGAGAAAAGCAATCGCGGAAATCAAAAAGCAATCTAATGTCGGGGATTGAAAATCAAATGTCTGTCGTATCGACTGGTAGAACACTGCGCGGTCTCCAACCAACGTAGGTAGAGCAGCGACCAGGGGCATCCAAGTTGAGCGTCCGTAGCTTGCGGTCCACTACGCGATGATATCCATGCCGAAAATCTTTGATTCGCAGAGAATTATATGTAGCAAATCTGTACTACTTGGATTTCCTAGCTCATATCTCATCACAGCACCTTGGGGGTTTAGCAGCCTCTGAAGAAAGTTAGTCAAGATCGGTCCCATTGAGACTTGTTGAAGGGGTTTCTGATATGGAAAGCCAATGGCTAATTGTAAGCCGCTGCATCAGCTATGGTAGGACCTGTCGCATACTTAGCTTCTCAACTTAGGCAGGATTGTGAAGCAGTAATCTTACTGTGTGTCATCTATAACTCCCGCTTGAAATGGAATTATGGAGTCTAGAGTGCAACGAAACACTCTTCACATATGCATTACTTTCCAACTCAGGTTCATAGATATTGTAAATATATCAAACATATGTCTAAATCGCGAATATATGTGTCGAAGAATAACTTACTTCTTTTGAACAGGCCTTGCTTCTCGCCTTCTCACTGGCCAATCACGGACCTCCTATTCAAAACTAAAATTCGATCTCCTGGACCGAGGAAGCTTCTTGAATCATCCCCACTCCCTTAACCTCACCACAATATCCTTCCGACCTCCAAATCATCTCACGTTCTCCCACATATTCGAAATGGCGCGTTCATCTAGAGGAGGCGGTGGCGGAAGCAGACGTCCAGCCGTAGCCCCAGCTCGTCCAGCACCTGCCCAACAAAAGCGCCCTGCCACCACGGCCGCATATCCTCCAGCAAAGACCAATGCAGGTCCTCCAGCAGCTCCCGCTGCAGGCGCTCCATCTGTTGGCCCCGGTCTCTTCGGACAGATGGCTTCGACTGCTGCGTAGGTTGTTGCTAATACCGCAAGATAGCTTTCTGACATGTAAACAGTGGTGTCGCCGTAGGTTCCTCCATTGGCCACGCCATCGGCGGATTCTTTGGTGGCGGATCCAGCCTGCCTGCCGAGCAACAACCAAAAGACAACGGTGCTGTTCAGGCTCAGCAGGGACAGACTTCTGAGAGCAACAGCTGGGGAGCAAGGGATTGTGGCGTTGATGCAAAGCAGTTCACGAAGTGCTTGGATGAGAACCAAGGAAACATGCAGATCTGCGGATGGTACTTGGAACAACTGGTACGTTACGCTGCAAAATTTGGACATATAGGGACATTTGCTAACGAGTCTATGTTTATAGAAGGCGTGCCAACAAGCTGCTAGTAACTACTAGATTCTTAGTGATATAGGCCAAATGTTTCTTTGCCCATAGGACCTTTGGAACTGCATGGGATGGTGCATCACTGGGCAACAGGGCAACAAAATGTATTATCACATAGTCGCTAGAAATCAACCCTACTCTCCATCAAAGCTATATCGTTGTGCAGCACGACTCAAGGAACAGATATCAATATCGATATGTCTTAAGACAAACCGTTATACAAGAACTTTCTAGAGGATGTTTCACAAACTATGAAGCATGGATCCAGACTCTCATCCACCATGCCCAACTGTGATATTGCTCAAATAAGGCATTACCATTGGCTACTTCCGCGATGTGTAGGTCTGAAAGATGCTACAGCCATCTATACTTTCCTTCCCAAGCCCATTAAGTACCAACTTTGCTCCTGATCTTTCTATCACTTTCCGCTCTCTCCCTGAAAACTTTCACAAATCTCTTCTTGTCAGCTAACCTGCAGGTCCCTGAATTCAGCATTGCCTCACCCCATCCCTTAGTCGACACCATTCCATCGAATATGTTCCCTGCGCTCTCCGGCTCAATCACCTTTTCCTCCTAGCTACCAAACATAAAATTCTCACTTGCATCCAGGCAGGCGTCACTCAGCCAACTGCACTTTCTCGAGGGTATCGAACCTCGTCCTATCATATACCAAAGAAATATCCATCTCCTTGGCGGCTACTCGATCACGTATCCAGCGACCAAGGTATCTACCGTCAAGTTATCAATAACCAACTTTTCATCCTCGTTCAATACTTCGCCCAGTTCTTCACAGCCTCTTCCTAGTGCCCAAGCAATACCGCAGCAAAGGTAAGTATTTACGTAGAATGCTCCCTCGCCAACACCCACAATCCCATCGAAATTCCCAATATTATGATGGATGAACGTCGCTTCCACACACAGCCTCGGCTTTGGAACGAGCGATATTTAGACTTGCGGAGCTGATGCCGACACAGACAGCCTTACCAGTTGGCCCGACTAGTTTGGCGGCCGGGATCAAGATGCTGCCTGTCCCGCAAGCTAAGTAGAGAAGTTTCTGACCGGATTGGAGAGTAGCCCATTTGACATAGTCAGCTTGTTGCAGAGGATAGAAGTTGTTCTCATTGTCGTAGTTCGCGGCGCGAGCGTCATAGATTGCTAATAGCTGAGATTCGAGATGACGTTCTGGAATTCCGAAGCGAAGAGTCTATCGAGTTTCAGTCATGTCAATAGTCTAGTCTGAGCGGCAAACTGAACTGATAGTATGGCTGAAATTTCAAACTGGACTGTCAGTCTCAGACTGTTTAGACTATCAGTCTACGTTTTAGCAGGGAGGGGATTGAGGCTCAAAATGCAGGGAAACATGGACTTGTTTGACTACATAACTTCCTCATCTAGCTGCCTGTACTCTGTTATGTCTTCATTGCCAATCTTTTGAAGCGTCAAAGACTTGATACATTCAAGCGCTTGTTCTATCTCTGGTAATAACTGTACCCTGCCCTCGTCCAGTGTGATATAATAGAGTTGATACTGGTCTAGTGACGCCTTAAAACCCTTCATTTTTTCAATCAGTCCAAACTGTTTAGACTATCGGTCTGAGTTTTTACAAACTGAACTGATAGTCTACGTGAATTATCAGTCTAGACTATTTAAAATAGACTACTGACATTCCTGTCGAGTTCGGTATAGTGGCTAAATTTCCAAACAGGTCGGACTACTTCAGAAAGCTACTTCGCCTATCTGATATCATGACTCCTCGAGAACTCTTCATACGAATGCGTCGTCACATATGTCCTATATAGGAATGACCAAAGTCCCAGAACGGAAATTATGCAGGTACCAATTATTTTACTTCTTTTAGAACTAATCATATCCCATAAACTAATCATATCCCATAGCCAGAGGTCAAGTGCCAGGAAGATCATCTTGGAGCATGTCTTGTCATCCATCGACAGACCGGCTCTTCAGTATGGCCGGCTATCGCGGGAGACCTACCCGGGTCCGCAAATTCGTGCAACTACCACTGACGAATTTAGGATGTCTTCACTACAGCATGCTGAATAACTTAGCTTCGGGGACGTCTATGTCCACATGCTTTTGTGAAGCGGGCTTTGACGAGTAGGGAGAGATGACGATCAGTAGTTGTAGTCTCTCGATCAGCGTTTTGGAACAACATGGGAACAATCATGCAGTACTGCAGGCTCATCACGCCCTGGGTTTGATCGATAGCCATCTTTTTGCAGCAGTGTTGCAGGATCTTCCCATGCCAGATTCCCTTTCAATTCATATCTGCCAGACATATCTAAATTTTCTTCTTCGTGTTGTAGGTTTGAATCATTTGTCGATGCCATTTTTGCGCCGGAGTAAAAAAACACCATTCGCCGTTTTTACCCCGCCCTCGCTCTAACGAACACCCATCGTACCATACTACAAGAGCCCAATCCTTTGCAGTCCAGTGTCGTCGTTCAAGGCACAAAGCAAGTCGCTTTGCTGCATACTCCTCTGTGAGAAATGGCCTTCGTTTAGCCTTCCAGTTCGCAATACCATGCTCGGCTAGGATCTTCCGTACCGTATCCCTCTTACGCCCCAAATCACACGCCTTTATCGCTTGCTCGTAAGAATCCTTTGGGCTGGGACGTGCATGCCCAAGTAGAACGCGTTCGTCGCGTTCGGAATATGATTTCTTTCGGGACGTTCGAGGGAGGGACCTGCCTTCGTGCCGTTCTGAGTCCTTCTGTATTGTACGGAATACAGTCGAATATTCGCGCTGGAGCTCATTTGCGAGTTTAGCCGGAGTGGCACCTTCTTCAGCCTTCCCTGCGATTCTTCCTCGAAAATACGGTGAAAGGTGCTGCCCAAGAAACCGACCATCGCTACCAGAACCGAGAGGTTTGCGTTGTGGCGGCATGGTTTTAATACTGGTAAGGAAGGTTAGAGGAGGAGAAGTCGCGTCGGGCAAAAAATCGCGGTTTCATGCATTATTTGCTCAACGTGACTGCAATCAATGGAAAGGGGTGGATCAAAGCAGTTTTTAATGGTACTGGTAGCGGTGAGCGATGTGAGGCCATTTAGCTGAGGCTGTAAATACGCGCCTGAAGGTGCCAAGACCTGTCCCACGTGCCCTGCAATCCACTAGATCAACTGGCATACAGTAGCGGAGTTTAAGATGGCTATACAACATGAATGGGGTCGAACAACTGTCGCACAAATTCGTACACGGACCAGGGAGATACCTTGGTGTTGTAAGAAAGTTCAGGAGCTAGAAGGGAACAGAGTCGGTGGTAATTTGTGGTGATATTGTAAATTAATAGAATTTTGAAATGGTGGCAAGACCCCTGCGCTATCAATTATGCCATCTAGTGTGACGCCCAAATTCTGACGCCCATGGATGAAGTATCTATCCCGAATCTATACTTCGTCTCAGAATGAACGACCATATTCCCCTCCCTGAGCGCTGGCCAGTAAATTCCAAATTGTCTAAATCAGAGAAGGAAGTTGCTATTCCGAATATACTTGACCTAGATACAAGAGGATTTGCACCCTGACCTGCTGGTGTGGAAGATATGGCGAATTTGATTCTTGTGTAACGACACAAGCGACCAGCAATCTCAATGTCACGAATGCAAGCGTGGTAACAAGCGAAGAGGGTGAATATTGATATATAGACTACTTGCAGGTCTGGTACGGAAAATACAAAAAGATGAAGAAGAAAAAGGAAGAGAAGCCAGGCTCCCCAGTTCATATTCTTTTGATCCCCCGTATCTATGCCTGAGGCATCCATACACATGACTTGCCAAGACCGATAAATGTTTGTGTTGTCACATCTTGAATCGCGAAGTCAACAATTTATACAACAACCAGGTTTAAAAACGCGTTTAAAACTCCAAAGGAGCCAACTGCATAAGAAATGCATGTTGAATCGATATCCGCTATATCTTCCTGTGTATTCGTAGTCGCAGTTGTGCAATGCCAAGAGCGTAGTGAAAACTCTGGTTCGGAGGCGTAATCGTTCAAGTTGCTGTATATGTTGAGTTGAAGCACTGTTACCGTACACTGTATGTTTATCGAGCAGAGAAAGATGTGTCAAATACTGCTGAACGGTGGAAAGGGTGTGGTTCGCTTGCGTGAAGGTGCGAAGAGTTGTCGACGCGAGAGCTCCAACCCCGAAGGCCCTCTAGATACTGTCTACAGTCCCTTAGCAGAAGTAAACAGGCTCTGCTATCCTCCACAGTCTCGGAGAGACTGACAGGCATTTACAGCAGGCACCGACGTGAAGGTGGAAGTTCGACTTTGCCAGCCTGGAACGGTAACAAATTCCAGACAGATTATTCTCATATCTATATATGCAGGAATTTACTTATTCCCAGCCGAAAACTGCAAAGTTTATATCCTAGTTCCCATATACGGGGATTTCTCTTAATACTAGTTTCCATATAGCCAGTCTTGACAGTACCTGAGATTACCAAGAATGCTGTCATGAGAATTCGAGTTCGAGGTTCGTGGTATGGATGGTGTTTGACGTTGCTAATCATCATCAGCTTATTCAGCAATATGTAGACGTAATACAACAACTTACAAGCTGATATTAGTATGAGATTAGAGGAAAAGGCTAGTCAAGAAGCGCCTGACACGCCTTTCCTGTGAGGGTTGGAACGCATGTGGATGCTCGGGCTAAGGGGCTCGCTAAGCGCTGACGACTAGGCCAAGAAAGTCAGAGTGGCTTCTTCCAGGACCTTCTATTCTATATTGTTCTAAGCTTTTCCTTTGTATTTGTCAGAAGACAAGTATCTAGTATATTTCGTCCATCTCAGACTTATAGTTAAACAGGGAGGGAACCTGCAGTAAGCTGGTTCTCTATACACTTCTTAACTGAATTTCAGAACCCATAACCTTTTGAGTTATCGATCGAGATTTGGCCTCTCACATTTCCGTCCCAACAGAAAGAGCCTGTAAATGTTATACACTTGGAAGAATAATGTCTCACTGTGTTTTATCCATAGTCTTCTAGTAGTCTTTCAACTGAATCTGAGATAAATGTGTGCCCAGCCAGATCAATTGATCGCGGGTATTAACCTGCCAGCACGTGACTACTCGATTAAGTTAGGTATCCACTAATGTTGGCGATGTTTGGACTTGAGGCGCATCCGAATTCTCATCCCATTGTCCTAATAGGGAAGCTGGAAGGCTTATATGTTTCGTATCTTTGTAGCATGCTCGTCACTGACAGTGCTAGAACCAAGGACATTACAAATCGATATTTTACTCAATCCAGGTGTTGGACGAATCTGTTGCAGCATCGAAGCATCTGGCTAGGTATCGAGCACCAAAGTCTATATCTGTATCTCCTATTTCAACATGTTTTCCATGTTGTGCGATCGACGAATGCATCTGAATGGCTACCGACTATGTTTCAACGCATATACCTTCTGATCTGTTTGTGCTACAAGAGGAAATTTCTTCCAAATACTCCGTGCTTATCCTCTGATATGCTATGCTGGTCACCAATATGTCTTGGGAAACGTGAAATTATTCTTTGAAAGCAGGCTGGAACTGGGACTTGATCGAATTGATTATGATACCTTTTCCTGTTCACCACCGTGGTCCTACACAACCAAACCACACTGTGGAGCCACCGGCGAATACGCTGTGCGCTAATGTAACAGATTCACCTTCACAGTCACAGCATTGCTAGGCCAAGACGCTAGTGGCTGGATGTGAGATTGCCTACCGTAGTATATAGCAATGGCGTACCAAACAACTCAGCTTCCTTCCTCTTCGGCGCCTCAGAAACGCGATACTTCAGGGTCAATTCAATCAACTTCTCAAGTTGAGTAGCCTGGCACCTGAGCGACTTGATTGGCACAGTAATCATGCAGCTGTTCAACGTTTTCTTAGGCACCTTGTTCGGCCTTGTCTGTGGAGCAGTATTTGGCGCGAAGTCTCCGTCCACGGGCTTCGTATCTGTCGGCGATGGAACTCAAATCTAGTACGTATGTCACTTCAGGGACCCTTCTTCAAAGTCTTCCTGAGGCAAGATACCTCGCGGAGCTATTACTTGACAAACCTGACCCCCTGATTGTGACTATACACTCCTCAACTTTACGAAAAGCAGTCCACTGACTCTGAAATTGTCATCTAGCTACAAGGATTGGGGAAATTTTAGTGGCCAGCCAATCGTATTCTCTCATGGCTGGCCTCTCAGCAGCGATGCATGGGGCTCCCAAATGCTGTTCCTCGGAAAGCACGGCTATCGTGTAATAGCTCACGATCGTCGTGGCCACGGCCATTCAACTCAGTCTTGGAGTGGCAACGACATCAACACTTACGCCGCAGACTTGAACGCTGTCATTAACCACCTGAACCTGAAGAATATTATCACAGTCGGCCATTCTACGGGTGGCGGTGAAGTCACGCGCTTTCTCGGTACTTGTATGTCACTCCTTGTTTGTTCATTAAACACTCGTCACATTGTACTCACTTGTTACAGACGGTACTTCGAAAGTGGCTAAAGCGGTGCTCATTGGCTCCATCACACCTTCTCTTGGTATTCCATTGTCAGTCTGGGATACGTTCCGTACCAATTATATTACCAATCGACCGCAACTGTTTCTCGATTTCGCTTCTGGGCCATTCTTCGGGTTCGATCGTCCTAGAGCCAACGTCAGTCAGGGACTAATTCAGGAATTTATGGAGCAAGGCTTCAAAGCTGGATTTGTCAACCTTTACGACTGCATTACTGCATTCTCGGAGACAGACTTCACGGCGGACATGAAGAAGTTGAATATTCCAGTGCTGATATTGCATGGAGATGCGGACGAGGTAGTACCTATCGACAATACTGCCCGGAAAGCGATCCAGATTCTGAAGCATGGTGCGCTCAAGATCTATCCAGGAGGAGCTCATGCCTTGCCTCAGACCAATGCCAACCAGGTGAACCAAGACTTGTTGGATTTCATTCAAAAGTAAGCTAGTAGAGCTGCATTCGTGGTGAAATGGGACATGCACTCTAGAGCAAAGTTATCAATGAATAGTACGACTTTAGGACGTCACAAACTCTTCCTTACTAGTACCTACCTAACCAGTAGCTACCTAGGTACGTCCTTTAGATTCTGCACGTGACTTTTGCGATTCGTGAACTCCCTATATTGAAAGTCGTGCTATGGGCTAACAAAACCTCATCCTAGATTTTAGAGCAGAACAAGCTACACGAGCCAGTGAGAATCGATTCTCTCCCTGTGCATCCTGAACTTGAGGCAGGTACATATTTATCTACCATGTGACAATAGCAGTGAGCTACACATGCATTCGCGAAGAGCCATAGAAAATCCAAGTCAAACCACTTGATGGCAGACCCTCGGCTCGTGCATTGCAACAGCATGCATTTCAGTACGGTGCTTGTCGTTTAAAGAAATCCCAAATCTCCGAAATTTCCGAGAAAAGCAACCCAATTCGCGTCAAATACGGCCAAAATCACGAAAATGAGACCATTACTGGCTTCTGGCAGTATGTATGGTTTACAGATGAAGTCCACATGCAATCAGTCAAGCTTAAAACGCGGCAGAGTACGAGCTATGTCACCCAGGTCAAGAGATGTCCTTAAAGGAGACAAAAGCCTTGGGCCTAGATGTAGAGAACAAGTGTTCAAGCATCGAGATCTCAAATATTGATCCTATACACGATATTGTGCTTCGACTGGACCTTGACGTGCAATATCATATACCTTGCTCACTTTCGTCCCTGGGATGATGCTCCGATACTGTTCCGGAGACTGCATTCTGAAATAGGGCATTGCCGGAGCTTCCAAGGAGTGGCTACGCAGACCAGGTCGCTTCAGAACAATTTCGTTTGACCCAGCTGATCTCTGTTCATGAAGATTTAAGTAGTGTGGTTCGGGGAGAATGGTGCCCGATAAACGAGACCGAGTCGCGATGGACTGTTTAGCTTCTACCGTGAGATACTGTTTGAAACAACTCTCCCTCTATCTTCACGCCATGTGAGGGCTTGACAATAGAACAATTCTCGGTATTTGCGCCAGAGAGCCTTCCCATACATCCTCCAGCTTTCTACATGACTTCCAATGAGGCAGCACTCAGCATTGCACTCTGCAATAGCTATTTCGCCTCCACGGTCGTGATGTTGTACACAATTGATCCAGTCCCTCTTTCTCGTGTACTACTACTACTTTCTCCCGCGAGTAACATTTCAGTAGCATATACAGAATGCTTGTCCCAAGGTTCTACTTTGACAAAGTCACTGAGCCAAAGGTCCTTGGTAAAGTGATTCTCGAATTGTGACATAATGGTGTTTAAGGAGTGAAGGATATGAACCATCTGATATTGGAGGGTGATGGTGTGGTCACTTTCAAAGGACTGCAAATGCCATGATCGCGTCCTAGATCTTCCACTACACCATAGAAGACCCAGAATTGAAGCTAAACACTGTTTGATATGCACCAATAACACACTTCCATCGCACAGTCCCTCCTTCACTAGTGTCTACGCACCATATGTTGCCTGCAGTCGAAAGTCGCAGCCACAAAAATTCATCCTAAGGGTCTCTCCTTTGACTCTTAGGTTGTGCATAACGAGACTGCTCGACCAAGTGACTCAGGCGCTATGTAAGTAACATTTATTGCATCGTAGTTTCTTTCCGCTATATAGCACCGCAGTGAGTAGTTTGATTTGCTTTCGGAATTGTCATACGCACTCGAGTAGAACAATGTTCCCTTGATTTAGCTTATTATATCTCTCTTGGTATTTCCCTCGTTACTTGCCGCTGATTCGTCTTCTAATTCGACGCTCTTGCTCACGTTCAGACATTGCATAACGTCTTCTTTATTATCTCTGAAGGAGAAATAGCACCCATCTTCAGTCCACTCAGCGTCATGAGAACAAAAAGGTCCGAACCACCGGCTAAATTGATGGCTGGACTTGAGAAGCTGCTGTATAAGTTGCCAAACTGCTTCTGTTGTCTAAATGTCCTGAAAAATTGCTTGCCATCTTATCTTGCTCGCTTCTGATCGACACTGAAGGCTTCTACTGTCCTCACCCTCGCCAGCCTCTCAATTCTCGTCTAAGGACATGGCTACTTGACTATCCCGTCAAGTCGAGCTCGCCTAGGAGATGAAGCAAATCTTGACATTTGTCCGGAATGCACCATCCTTGCTCCATCGAGTTCACTTACCAAAAGCTCGTTTTGTTGGCATAAAGTTCGAGAGCTAGGAGCATATCTAAGAAGTGGTCTGGTTTTACATCTATAAGCTTCTGAGACATGCTCATAACTCCCGAGCTCCACACCGAACTTTCTTTATTTTACGATGTTGATTCGTTTGACAGAGCCAGTAGCATCCTTGCCAGATCTCATAGCAGCTCAAGTCGTAAGATCTGGGCCCTGTGGCTACAACGCGCGTATTAGTATCGACCACAATCAGCCCAGCGTCAACTGGCGCAATTTGCCTCTCGCAACATACCCAGCTGGAAATTTTATCGAGGTTCAGTGGTGCCTGGACCACAGTGTTGATAATGGTGAAACGTTGAGTAAGTTGACGGCCCAGCGCCTTTCTGAACTGAGACGTTTCATCAGGCTATCGCATCTGTCGAGATCAAGACCTCGTCAACAAGTTCTTGGATGTAAGCTATCTGCCCACCGATGCGGAGAAACGAGCTGCAGAAGACTGCTTCCTAGCAGGTACTCTAAACTGCACCGATGTCTCTGGCCAAATATGTGACTACAATGACAATTGCACTTCAGACCAATCATGCTATAAAGATGATTAGTTCATTTGCCACCGCTTCGATGCTGGTGACCGCACAAAATATCAAGGAGTCGGTAAAAAAAAAACGAGATCTCCACCGCCCGAAACAAGAACGATTCTTCAAAAGATTTGAAAACTGACGCAGCATAGACAACTCGGCTCTTGGAGCGTGCTACACGTCAATTTCCGGTGGCTACACAGTGACCAAGAAGATCAAGATACCTGACTATGTCTACGGTAACACTTTGCGCTCTTTGCGAGATGGAACTCTTTCCAAGCAGCGCAGATCTAATTGACATGTGCCGGCATTGCCATCACGGGTGGGGTGGTGAAGCCTCTCCACCGGTCTCCTCATCCAAAACACCCTCATCATCGCCTACAAAGACAACATAGACTTTGACATCCATAGCATATACACTTACGACACCTGTAGCCATTGTCCTCAATGACGTCGTGACCACAACAGTCGAGCAGACTACAGAGCTTGTCGGATCGATTGCTGAGCTAGGAAACTGCGATAAGAATGCCGCTCCGGCGCTCTCTGCTGCGCAATACACGAGCGCGAATCATCTCTGGACCCTGACGGTAAACATTACTGCTGGGAGGATAGTAGAGTACTAGTACACCATAATCGCAAGCTCTGGCGTTAACTTGGGAGAGCGATCCCAATCGCTCCTACATTGTACCCATTAGCTGTGCTAGAAATTGTCGCAGTAGGCGATACATGGAGGTAGTTCAACTGTCGCGGTGCCAACTTGCGCTCCCTTGAAGCCTAACATTTTGACTGTGCTTGGACTGGAAGACTTTGATCGAAGCCAGTGTAGCGAGCCGGAATGAAGGGAGAGATAACCTGGGTAGTGTGTATTCCCATTGGTAGGAAAAAGTTGTAGAAAGCAAGTGTTGAGTCCCGTATATTGCTCCCGGTGCTGATATTCAGCAACGCAATCGAGATCTGCGCTCGGCTTCTCACATCTCACGCAGTGGTTACTAGCGAGCATCAAGAAGTAAATATCCATACACTCAGCTGCTATCTAACAGATGCGCTATCCTGACACGAGCTTTTTGCTCGCCTTCTGTGTGTCTAACCTTTCTTCTCTGTTCCAAGAGAAGGTGTAAGAAGTTCAAAACGTGAGGGCGAAATCAAGCTTCTCAAAATCAAGCATGAGTATCTGATCAAGCAGCGTAAACCACTGTATGCTATGTATCAACCAATCGTCCATTAGATGAGTTCCCATCGCTGACTATAAACAGCTGACACGATAGCAGTAAACAAGTCATGAGGCTGAGCCATTGGAAGGAAAGAGGTGGCATAGAGTGGCTCCACAATAAATATTCGCTTCAAAACATGTTGATAAGGCAAGTGTTGACATAGAATAGCACTCAAGTTTTAATCGTCCACCAAATTCCTTCACTTTGCGAAACCCACCACACAACATCAATCCTACTCCAGTAGACTTGCTCCAGTAGACTTGCCCCAGACACTCCTCTGAATTACAACAACAATACTACAAACATACAGAGGAGTCCGCTCTGTCTAAGTCAATCATCATGGCTTTGAGTCAGATCAGAGCCTTTTTGTTGAAGTCCAACAAAACGAAATCTAATACAAAAACTGAGGGAGACCAGGAGCACGCTAAATCATCAGACGCGCTGCAATCTTTCCATCGCTTTTTGGATCTTTCTGGTGAATTGCAAAACAAGATCTGGGAAAGCTCCCTACCAGACTCTCGCGTGATCAGGCTTGTTAAGACAAAAGATCGCAAATGTGCTGGTCTAGCCACGAGCCGAGTGCCTCAGCTATATGCATGCCGTGACTCTCGCGCTATAGCTTTACAGCACTACCCGCTCTGCTTTGGTGAACAGCTCAAGCATCCTGTCCACTTCAACACTGAAAAGGACTGGATCTTGGCTCGGGAGAGGGGCATGCTGTTGTACCTGATATCCAAGGATGGCGACTCTGACCGAAGTGTGTCAGCAGCATCTCTAGAGCCACTTACGCGCATTGCCTTTGGAGATGGGTACGGCTTATTTGGCGCTTATGTCGCTCTCGTAAAAGGCAAAATGACCCCAGAAAAGGCCCTCTACCACGCAGCAAGACTTGCAGATGACAACCATGCCAGAGGCACGTATGAAGAGCTTGCGTTTTTGATCGCCACAAAACAACATCTGCAACAAGTCGCGAACGTTTATCAATTCGATGTTCTGGATTACCACAGTTACATTCATACACCACGTAGAAGACCAAACCCTGACCACAGGGTCTGCATGCTCGACATGTACAGCACCAGAAACGCAAAGGGTGAGCGACAAAGTTTTATCGACAAGTTTCGTTACCAGGGAAGCCAGTTGATTGGTCTGAACGCTCCCATCTTCAAAAGACACAAACTACGCCATTACGTAAAGTTGGACGACGCGGTGGCTAAGGGAGCTGTGGTAGAGGAGCATCTACTGTTGGGCGGTGATGGAATAGTTGATGCGATTGCAGCTCGCCAACGAGCTCCGCTATCTTAAAACAGGACGGATTAAGGTTTCCATGTTGTTCAAGCCAGGAAGCGGTTGAGCAACAGAACCGATTGGATTAACGCTGTCATCGCATCCAAGGCCATGTATTTCCCCCCTGTGTTTCTCAAGTTCCAAGGAAGAACATACACAACCGCGCATGAAATCGGAGAAAGATAACGGAAGGTTGCAAACCAGCAAGATGGAAAGGGTTCTGATTCAAAATTGGAGTAGCGAGCCATGCAACTATGCTTTGCAAACGAGAACTCACATCAGAGCATTACGATATGGGAAGATATATAGCCGCAGGGCCTGTGTTTGTAGTCTCAATTTCAGGATCTCAAACGTCTATCATGATCTTAATGTATCAGCTAAAGAGAACAACCATGAAGCTGAAGAGGAGACTGACAAAACTTATTTAATTGCAAGACCTGTTTCGCATGCATTTCATCATCATCCTGATTTACTGAATTCCAGATTCCGTCGGCGTGACGGGCCTCTGATACCATCGAATGTTTGTGTCCTATCTGCCATTTGTCCATTCTGTTTGACACTTTGGCTTGAGGGATCCTAATGATGCGCTGTTCTTGATGCTGGAAGATATGTCGCCATAGTGCATTCTTCCTAGCTCGAGTTCCATTTCAAAGGGCCCTCTTGATCGTAGAGGGTCATAATCCTCAATAAGCAGTCTATCCATAAAACTTCTTATTTCAAGACCGTATGAGCCCCCCTGGCTTCCAGGTACTGCTCTGCAACACTCTGCCCAAGCGTCCTCACAACTCCAAAGACCTCCTTATCATGATACCGCAGCCTAGTTTTCGGATCCGTATAACTTGCCGGCAAGCCCGTGATGTCGCAATAATGTCGCCCATGCGCAAGGCTTGGCGCGCTCTCAATGTTCATGTATGTAGCGTTTGGCGCTGTAGAAACCCCGCTCGTGCGCATGTTGCGTTCAAGAACGAGCTTGGAGAGGTTGCGTGAGGCCTGTGCGAGGTTTGGTTGGAGAGTTGTGCTTGGGGGAGGATTGGCGGGTGTGCTGGAGCCGGAGATGGAGGTGGTAGAGGAACCACCTGCAGGGGAAGGCGTGGCAGCACCGCTGTTGTCTTTGGTTGGCATGAGGGAGGAGACTTCTTTGCGGACGGCGTCGCCGAGGATGGTTTTGATGTTTTTGTTGCGGCGCTGGTTGGGCTTCCAGTGTGGGTTACGAAAGGGTTTTTGGATGGAGTGGATGTCAAGTTTGTCAATGAGCTCTTGGTGAGCTATTGCTTCGGCCGTTGGGACAGTCATCCTGGACTTGTGTTTGTTGGATTGAGGGAGGACTGAAGTTGAGATCTTGCGGTGTCCTCTAAGGAGTCACGTGAATATCCATATTCAGCCTTGCACTCAATTGTCTCTTCATGCATTGACCTCCTCAAACTTGACATCGTTGAACGACAAATCACAAAAATGGCAAGTGCCTCTCTAGATTGCTCAGAGGGGGGGGGGCGGTATAATGGCTAAATTAGATAACAGGAAAGCCCCCATGAACATCAGCAGAATTTGCTACTCTCCCGCATCATCACGAATGTGGTATGTCCATTTTCAGTAATAGCAAAATCCAAGCATTGTTGATGATTACCAGGAGAAACTCAATGAAGCAATAATGCTTCTGAACAAAAGTCTACAGGTGAGCTATCATCGCATTACTTCATTACCGGCCTGACAAGCTTCTAGGATATCAACATCCAAAATATGAACGTGGAACTTGTTGCTCAGATGTTCAAGAACTATCAATCCAACGTCCTATTTCACCTAGAAGGTATGCATCCTATTCTGAAGTCGTGTATGCTGTACTGAATGTTCGCAAAGCTACGGATAGTTTGAAGGATCCATCGTAAGGGAAACGATGCATTGACGAATTTATGAGATCAAGGTGTCATGGCGCTATGAAGACGATGTATGGATCTGAGAGCCACAGCCACTTCACGAATGAGAAGCTCAGTGTAAGATGAAAGTCACTGGTTGCAATGACTTGGACATTGCAAGCTTGGTATGCGTGCTATACTTAAGAGGAAATGGGCAGCGTCCTGCATTAGGCATAATAATGCACCTAACAGCACACTTCTATACAGAAGTTCCATGCCAGAATACTTGGAAGCGGTTCCTAATTTCACTTCGTAACGTGAACCAAGCACTGTAGATGGATCCACAAACTCAGCCTTGTGATGGCACCTCCCCAAGTATTCCCAGCCTCGGCCTACAATCAAGCTTCACACCAAAGTGATATATATCCCTTGTCAGCACCTGTCTGGGAACCCAAGACAATGATATAACAATACAGCACACCAGATTCCAATTTAAACGAGAAGAAACAATGGTACCCTCTGCCACATGGCCACCTCAAGATTGCAGACCTGAAGCCAGTATTCTACCACCACATCTCTACTACCCTAAGGAAGCGCACTATGAGAAGTTTACAGGGACGGACCATAGTGGCTACCAGCATGCCAAATCCCGAGGGGTAGGCCGTACAGCGATAGTAATTGACAATGGCACGTACCTCACTCCTAAGTCTCTAGGTTGCAAGACTGACATGACTTCTCAGGATCCTCTTCACTTAGAGCCGGCTGGTCCTTCGAAGAGAATCCCAGACTAAGCGTCGCCCCTATCTTCGCCAAATACAAGGAACGAAAGCTGAACAAGCATTACTCGTTCGTTGGCGCAGATGTATACTCGGATACAACAGCAAAGAGCCACATGCGCCATGCCTTCGAGGCGGGCACAGGCATCGTCGCCAATTGGGATGTAATGGAATCGTTGCTAGACTATGTTTTCCTGAAAATGGGGATAGATGGCGCGAGTGGAGGCGTCGACATGCCAATTGTTATGACAGAAGCTGTTGCGAATCTACCCTATGCGCGGAAATGTTAGTTTACTTGGGCTCTACTACGAAGCCAATGCTAATGGAAGGTCTTAGCTATGACAGAAATCATGTTCGAATGCTATTCGGTGCCTTCGCTGGCATATGGTATTGACTCCCTATTCTCCTATGACTACAACAATGGAAAGACCGGCCTGGTGGTCTCCTCCTCACACAGCTCAACGCACATAATACCAGTATTGAAGCAAAAGGCGATGCTCATACAAGCCACGAGGCTCAATTGGGGTGGTCTACAAAGCGCCGAGTATCTCCAGAAGCTGCTACGACTGAAATACCCGATATTTCCTGGGAAGATCAACGCTTCCCAGATGGAATACCTGATTAGAGATCACTGCTATCTCTCGCAAGACTATGACCAAGAGCTGAGCAAATATCTTGATTGGACAGGACTGGAAGACAGAGACCATGTCATACAATATCCTTACACGGAAGTAATTGAGGTTCAGAAGAGCGAGGAAGAGTTAGCTCGTGCGGCTGAAAAGCGCAAGGAGAGCGGACGACGCTTACAAGAACAAGCAGCAAAGATGCGTCTGGAAAAACTCATCCTGAAAGAGGAAGAGCTCGAATATTACCGCGATGTTCAGCGTCGTATCATAGATCAGACCAAGAAGGAGATAAAGCGCATACTAGATGCTGAAGACATGAAAGATGAAGTTGCCCTCGAGCGTACCATCAAAGAGCTCGATAAATCCATACGCGAAGCGCGACAGAAGAATATAGGCGGCGATCCGATCGAAGAGGAGGTAGAAGAATCTAATTACAGCTTGCTAGATACACCAGACGACCAGCTCGACGAAGCAGGTCTCAAGCAAAAGCGACATCAACGGCTCATGAAGTCAAGTGTCGAAGCACGACAACGTGCGAAGGCCGAGAAGGAAGCCGAGAAAGCTCGGATAGAAGAGGAACAGCGCCTCGACGACGAGAAGCGTGAGACCGACATCAAAGGGTGGCTAGCACAACGAAGAAATGCGCTCGCCGAAACAAAAGCCAAGATGAAAGATCGGGATCGCCTAAAAGCCGATCTCGGAAATCGAAAATCTTTAGCCTCACAAATACGGATGAAGAGCATAGCAAACCTCGCCTCCGATGCCCCAACCAAGAAACGCAGACGAGGCAACGATGACGACAACTTCGGCGCCAACGACGACGACTGGGGTGTCTACCGTCAAATCGCTGTCGGCGACGCCAGCGGTGAGGACGAAGAAGAGGAAGATCTCGGTGCAACACTCAAGACACTCGAAGCCGATCTCCTGAGATACGACCCAGATTTTACAGAGCAACATACCCTCGAGGCACAAACCGATTGGACAAAGTCCCTCATTCATGCTTTCCTCCGCGGGCCACGACCCTTCGACAGCACTTCCCAAGCAGAAGTGCACCAGCTACACCTCAACGTCGAGCGTATCCGCGTGCCAGAAGTCATATTCCAACCGACCATCGCTGGCGTCGATCAAGCTGGCATCGTGGAGATCGCTGCTGATATCCTCACCCACAGACTGAATGGGTCTAGCGCGCAAGAGGATGTGTTGCGTGATGTCTTTTTGACGGGGGGAAACTCGCTGTTCAGAAACTTCGATGAGAGATTGAGAGAGGGGTTGAGGGGGATGTTGCCGGCCGGAAGTCCGCTTGTGACGAGGCGCGCGAAAGATGCAGTGCTGGATCCATGGAGGGGAGCAGCGAAGTGGGCGGGTGGTGGCGGTTGGAAGGAGGCTGCTGTTACGAGGGGGGAGTATGCAGAGAAGGGGTCTGATTATTTGAAAGTATGTTTTGCTGCCTTTCTTTCTGACTTCGAAGCGCTAACGTGTCGTAGGAAAATGCACTTGGAAACGCATACTCATGATAGTCTGCTGCAGTGGACTGGATGAACGTTTGAGCTTGATCACGGAATGGGAGCGGGCGTTCTGGTCTCATTTGAGGTGAGCTTTAGTTAGCAATCACATCTAAAGCTGTACAGGGTGTCCAAGCTCATTTTGTATTGGCCAGGAGCAGATATCTACGCATAGCAAATAACAGACTCTGCCATCCAGTCATCGATGATCAACGAGCTAAGGACGCCATATCAATTCCACATGGTAGGAAAAAATTCAAGTCCATTAATTGTTCAGTAAAAGCCAGATTTGAATTGACAGGCTGTACTCCATGTCCCGGTATAACGCCAAAAACAAAATACTAGTTCGTCATATTAGGTAAACCATGCGCCCCACCAAGTTGTGTCCGGATGAGTTCTTCGGTGTTGCTTGTTTCGTCATCTCGTAGTCGCTTGATGTGATGTTGTTGGCCATAAGTCTCCTCAGCTGGATGAGGGTGTTTCAGTCCCGCGGTCGCCAACGAGCGCGATGCTGCTTGTTGGAGCTGGGTCATTGGTGCGACTGGTGCTTGTCCTCCCACTCCTCCTCCCATTCCGCCCTCATGAATGCCACCATGCTGTTCCGTCCTCGCCTGGTTATTTGAAAGAGCTTGCGCATTCAGAACTTGTGACGCTTGTGGGTGTGAGAGATTGACGTGGGGAGGAGGATCGGGATATTCTTGTTGATTGTCGATGAGCCGGGACTGCAGATGGATGATATATTCGCGCAGGGAGTAATTTTCGGCTTGGATGGCCTTATAGTTCTCCTCGAGGACGTGGTGTTCCCGGACCTGCTCTTCAAGTTTCTTGATGTAGCCTTCTTTGCGCTGGCGGAATGCGCGTTGGGCGGCGCGGTTTTGTGCTGCTCTAGATACACTCTGTTAGTTAATTGTTCTTTTCAATTGATGGGGCTTCCAATGAGTTCTGCCACTGCTCGAGGTGCAGAGATCGATGGTGGTTAGGTAAGCAGTGATGGTCGAAATGGATGCCATAAGAAGTGATTAAGCAGAGAGACCATCTAGAACCAATGTTTAATGAGACGACCTCTCAAGCCGTAATCGCCTTCCTACCGCACCCTGTCACGCAAATTCTCACGAACTGATGGGAGCTGGTGATTTACCTCTTCGATTGCGATAGCTGTCAGAAGTCAGCGACGATGAAATCTCGGAGCTTTCGGCACCATCAACCATTTTGGGGGCGTACCTCGCGAGTCTTGCCTCTGCGACCATCAGCATCTTCATCGCCGGATCCGTTGCCCGTGCTCATCATGCCTATGTCTCCTGGTCCGCCGATTGCTGGGTCGATGATGTGCTCATGGGGACTTCCGCTGTTGGGGCTGGAATGTGAGCCGGTCTCTTTGTAGTGCGACGGCGCTAATATACCAGTCGCTGCGGCGTGCAGGGCGGCTCTCAGATCTGTCGGGCGCGAGAGTAATTAGTATTGGTCAGATGCGGTGGGGATACGAGTATCTGTCTTCCGGCAATAGGAGGTGAGAGAGCAAAAGAGGGGAAGAGGGAAGTAGTATACCTGAGTCTGTCGCGTCCATTCGTTCCTTTGTCAGCAGTCAGCTTTTTGATCCAAAAAGGGGTATGGGTAGAGTAGTTGTCGTGCAGGTATACGCAACGGGGTCAAGTCAGATGCGGAGTACCTATTACGAATGCCTCGCAATGCGGCAACGAATGGGTATGGCAGTGGTAATAATGACACAAAACAGGGCAGAGAGCCTAACATACATGCTGCTGTTGTTGCTGTAATGGAGCCGGTAGAATAGCTTGCATGACTAAGTGATCAAGTAGTTAGATTCTACTCGGATCCAGTGATGAGATCTGTATGTATCTAGGTAGGTATGGTCGGGTTGAAGAGTTTGAGTTGATGCGTTCCCGAATTCAGGAATAGCGAGGTGCCGATCTTGGCTTTGATAAACTCAGAATTTTGGTGTGTGATAAACTGCAGTTCGGTCTCAATAATAATGATTCGGGAAGACGAGGGTCAGTTACGGCGTGGTATATTTTTGGATTGGGATGGCAGGATGAATCCAGTGACTTGATCAATATTTGGTCACGTGATCAACATGGCCCCTGTAGTACAATGAATAATCTTGAACCGCGGTTTGTCAAGTCTCCAGATAAAGTGAATTCTACTCAAATAGCATTCAACTCTACCTAGACAGGCTAGTGATTCGTACGCTCGGCATGACGTTGGTGCTTCAACAATGGGTGCAGGAACACCAGAAGGGTGCACCAACTTCGTACGGCATGACGAAGCCGTATTTCTTGGCATTTTCAAAAGGCTGGGAAGGCTTAGTAGTTGACATGTATCTGTGCAATAAACAAAGCAGGCTGTCAAGACGACGATGGAATGGAGTATTGGTTAGAAGTGATGGCATGTGTTCCCAAGACTGTGCAGATGCGGTAACCCAGCCTATATATATATATATATATATATATATGCAAATGCAGAAGCCATGACATTGACCAAATATCTACCCAAAATGCACTTCCTTCATATGCTTGTATGTGAGATGCTGTATATACAGAATCTCCAACCGTTTCCTAAAACTGAAGGCTATTCCTTCCATGTATTTGCCTTTTCGAAAGTCCCAAATTTCCTCTTCCATAAGGCTTAGTTCAGAAGTCTCATCACGTCGTAAGTTTTCAGTATTGAAGGTGTTAAGGGCGTTCATGATGCAATATCCATGATCTTGCCAGGATTCATGATCCAGTACGGATCGAGCGATTGCTTGATAGACTTCATGACATTCAGCGTGTCTGGTCCAACTTCAGCAAGCAGCGCTTCTTTTTTACCGATTCCGATGCCGTGTTCACCCTATCCAGTCAGTTCCATCTTGTACAGGGAAATTTCAGAACTTACAGTGCAAGTCCCCTCCATTTCCAGAGCTCGCGCAACCATGTCCTTCACGCACTGTTCGACCTTCTCTCTCTCACCCGGCACGCGTCGGTCGTACATGATGCTCTCGTGGAAATTTCCGTCTCCAATATGCCCCAAGATGCTAGCGAAGAGCCCCAGGTCATCCATCTCCTTCTTGCTGACCTCGATGATATCTGCAAGTCTCGAAAGCGGCACCGCGACATCCGTGCTCCACACCTCGTTGCCCTCCTTCCTCATCGACAGCATGCTCCACAAACTCTCCTTCCGCGCCGACCACAGCAGCTTCTGCTCTTTGGCGTCCTTCGCAAACTCGAAGTTGCCGCCGTGGTGCGCCCTGGCGATCGCGGAGACCATGGTAATGTTCTCCTTCACGGACGCTTTGGTGCCGCTGAACTTGAAGAATAGCGTGGGCAGCTCCTTCCATTTCCGCGGCGCGGTAGAGCCGGATATGTTTACGACTTTCATTTGCACCTCGTCCATGATCTCCATGGCCGCGACCTGGATGCCGGCACGCATGACGCCAGCTGCGGCAGATGCTGCTTCTCTTATGGAGGGGAATGTCACGACTGCGACTGAATACTCTTCCGGTACTACTGCTAGCTTCAGCGTGATCTCTGTGACGAGTCCCAGGGTGCCTTCTGAGCCCACAAAGAGCGAATTGAGGTTATATCCGGCGGAGGTTTTTCTCGGACGTCGTTTTGTCTTAACAATGGTTCCGTCGGCCAGCACAACAGTGAGATTGATCACCCAGTCCTTCATCGTTCCATAGCGAACCGCGTTTGTACCGGAGCAGTTCGTGCCTACCATTCCTCCAATTTTTGCACTTGGTCCAGGATCAACAGGGAAGAATAGTCCAGTTTGCCGTCTTTCTAGATCGTCATTCAATTCCATCCACGACACTGAAGGTTGGACTACGATATCCATATCTTCGGGATGGAATTGGATGATTTGATCCATGAATGCGAAATCGACGGAAACACCACCATACGGAGCCGAGAAGTTGCCTTCGAGACTCGATCCTCCAGAGAATGGAATGATTGGGATTCGATACTTATTGCATATCTTGGCGATCTCAGAGACTTCTTGTGTTGACTTTGGATAAGCGACTGCGACTGGCAAACCGTCGATATTGATTGACGACCACTCTGAATAGCCATGAGCCAGTAAGACTTCCGGGTCTATCGAGATCACGTCTTCATTATTGCAAATTTTGCGGATTTCTTTGATGGCCTATATATTCTGTATCTTAGCTTCACACACCTGCATTCTAGGGAACAGATCGCATGCTTACGGCCTCCATATCCTGCATACTGGCATATTGGGGCTCATGGAACTTCATTGGATTCGAATACTCCCTCTCCTTCGCCATCAAGAGCCTGGCTCTGCTAGATACTAGGGTGCCTGTTGCAGCCGCCGTCACGGCCACCACCCCTAACACGCTCAAAGTCGTCCATACTGACTTTGCTGGTCTTTGCCTCGCCAGTATCTTTTTCACGATTCCTGGACCACTACTCGAGGATTTCTGCCTCACGTTGGCTATGGCGGTGGCCTGCGTTCTGAGTTGCTGGACGAGGGGCCGTTGCTGGTGAGAGGTGGGCGAAGCGAGCGTTGAACAACGCAGAAGCATGCGAGTGCAGAGTGACATTGCTGCAGGTCAACCAGATCTATAGATCCTTCCCATGAGCCAGCTATTCTTTCGGGCAGCAATGTCTTGGTCCCAGAAAGATATATCGAAAGAAAACCACTAATTCTTTCGTCTGCAGAAACTGGGAAGCTGTTGCCTCGTTCCTTGGGCACTCTACCTTCTTGGAAGGATGACAACTAGCTCAGCAAGCGGAGAAAGTAAATTAATTTTCCCGGTGGAAGCCGTTGAGTCGTTTCGGTGCGAGGGTAGTTCTGGTTATTGGTCAGAGTCAGAGAGCTGGCATATATAATAAGCAATGGCGAAGTGAATAAAGATGGGTGGTAGTGAATGTTCTGTTTGATGTTGCTATGATGTGACTTTAGAGCCTCGGTAAAATAAATAAGTTTAATGAGTCGAGTACATATACAGCTCGCCAGTTTCGATCTATAAGCTAGCAAGAACATCAATCATATCAAATTGACCCCGTATGCCTGGAGTCACATCTGTATATGAATCATCCTAATCCGTTCCTTTACATCAGCTCTCGCTGTCTCCCAATAGCATCCCACCTTTCACAACGGAAATTAAGAGGTTTTATGAGCTATCATGTACAAGACCCCCAGACCCCCCAACCTGAGAGTAATCAAAAGCCTAGAGGCAAAATGCATAGGTGCACTCTTCCGACCGTACCAGCCACCAGTATTCCACCAAGTAATCGCTCAAGTTATCTGAACTAAACCCCCCAGGCAGCATCACAACTCAGCTTCTATGCTGCTCCTGAAACGATCCGATCTGTAAGCCAAAGTGGCCATCGCTCGCTTCCCAAGCCATCGCCAGCTTCTGTTCATCTTCATAGCTTGTCTTGTTCTCGTCAAAAAGGGCGAAGCCATTCACTGATCCTCTTTAAGGACAAGGGACATGAGACTATCCCCTCCTTTCTCCTTTCCCCTTTCCCCTTTCCCCTCACACCCTACCTGCAACTTCACCTTACAGAAACCACACACAGACCGCCCTTGTCACCCCAGACGAGAATCCCGACAGATACTCAAACCTGAGGTCGTGCTACACCGCAGTAAGGCTAATCCGGGGAATGTCGCACAGAGACAGGTCAATCTCTTCTTGGTACTTTGACGTACATTTTATGGAGATGTGACACTATGTCTGCAGATCCTCGTAGCACGAAGAAAGTTGTCAAGATATGCAGGCTTGCGTGGTTAGCTGTGGTGATTAGCATCTAAGTGGTTCTTGGTGTTGGCATATTACGAGAAAACTGGACAGGGAAGCGCAAAACATGGGGGTACAAGAACAGGAACTGGACTGCGGCGGTGATTCGCTCGGCTTGACTAGGTAGGTACATATGCTCGGCTTCTTGCTTTTCAACTTCGAGACTACATGATACGTACCGTCAAGAAAAAACTCTTGTGCTGGCAGGTGTCCAGGCACTAGCAAAATAAAGTCGCAACTCATGCCACAACTCATGCCGCTGAAACAATAGCGATGTAGGACCACAGTACATCACCAAGCGCTTTGAAAATACTGGGATGTGTATGCGAATACTAAGACCTGGGTACTTGTCGTTCGTTGATGGTATTGGTAACTACGCTAACCTGCATTCCATTTTTAATGCGGCCAACAAAAAATGCACAGAAAGTGGCATCCCAAATACTCCATTCCCAAGCCCCCAGAGAAAAAGCAAAAATGATGGTTGAACACATCTAGCTGGCAATAGCCTGAGCACGTCTGCGGTCTCTCTCCTCGGCGATGGTAAGCTTGACACCTTTGCCCTTTGGCAGAGAGATCCATGGCTTCTCGGAACCAATGACGAAGACGTTGGCCTCACGGGTAGCGAAGGAGTTGTCTATGGCATCCTTGATGTGGACAATGTTGAAACCTCCGTCGTGACGCTCACGGTGGGTGATGACACCGACACGACCCATGTTACGACCACCAGTCGCCATGGCGATAACTCCAGTGTCGAACTTGATGTACTCAGTGATCTTGCCGGTAGCGATGTCGATCTTGACCGAGTCGTTAACCTTGATGGCTGGGTCTGGGTAACGGATACTACATACGGGAAATTTTGTCAGCATTTCTATAGATATTTGTGTAGCAAACCAGTGATTCAAGCACATGAACCTTGACGGCTAAAATATACATGAACCATCAGGTTCAACCAAACATTGGTCCAACGGCTGATAGATGTGAACTTACGTTCTAGCATCGTGCGTAACCAAGAATGGAATTCCACCCTTGCCCAATTGCACTCTCTTCACCTTTCCGAGCTTGTATTCAGCCTCCTCAGCCTGGATGCGATGGACGGTGAAGCGGCCCTTGGTATCGTAGATCAGACGGAAGTGCTCTTGGGTCTTCTCGATGGAGATGACATCCATAAACCCGGCTGGGTAGGTGGCATCGGTGCGGACCTTTCCATCGACCTTGATCAGACGCTGCATCAAGATGGCCTTTGTCTCGCGAGAGTTGAGGGCATACTTTAGGCGATTGCGGATGAAGACGATGAGGGGCATACAGTCGCGGAGCTTGTGAGGACCGGGGGAGGCACGGGGTGCGTAGGATCCGGAGAGTTTGTCCAAGAGCCAATGCGATGGGGCGCTGAGGCGCTTTTGGTGCTTCTTACTGCAATATGCTGTCAGTGGACGTTATGTGCGATGAAGTATCTGCGATGTCATCTATCGAGACCACGATGAGTTCACAGTTCAGCAGCCAATCTTAAAAAGTCTGAGGATGTACGGAAGAAGGATTCTAGGGCTGGCGAAAATGGCCAGCCTTTGCGTGTCCAGAATCTCTTCTTTCGCCTGCTTTCCCATCGTCGATGCGATAATGCTGGTGCTTGAGGATCAACGGAATATACTCACAGTCCTTTACCCATGATTGCGTCTCAGTCGAAAGAGAAACGAAGATGTGGTGTTAGGTGTTTGTTGTCGAAGTAGTCTTAGTTGGATGAAAAATCGTCGTGTCGAGCTTCACTAAAGAGGTGTGGACCCACATGAAAAATAAGCGAAAGATATGTTTCTTGTCATCACGGGACATGCACACATGGCTGTGAACTACTCCACACATCCAATAGGTATCTCTAGTACTCCATTCCACAGCCCCGGACCTTTTACGACTCGGCAGGAGAGCCCTTGGTCATATACTAGCATCACGCACACAGCACGGCGATTTCAC
>MU253916.1:0-53197 GCA_019669825.1 Calycina marina | reverse complement strand
GCGGCTTTTCCCTGGGTACACTTAGAGCCTCGGACCATTAGGGTTCGAGATTAGTCATGATCAGCGCACACAGATTCTCTGTAAGACCCTTAATAGAACTTCATTCATTCACAACCTGAGAAACGGAGCCCACTGGTCCTCTTATCATTCCTTAAAACATTGAGAGGGTTGATTTTCACGTTAAGATTTCCATCTGAATTTCTCGAAAACGTTTGAGCCTTGCAAACGTTTAAGCAGGGACCAGTCTTTCTGACTCTGCACTGGGACGTTCGCGAAGTCGCCGATGAACGTCAGTTTTACAGTATTTTCAGAGATTTAATTCATGCTCCTTCGAAACTTCAAGTAAGGGTTTCCATTCTGTATCAGCGCACTACGGTACTGGAATTTCCCTAGTCTTTCCTTTCCCAGTTCTAGCAAATACCAGATGTGGAAGAAACATTTATCCCAGCACTGGCGATGTCGGTCGTGCATGATATTGTATGCACGACATTCTGTTTGACGGGGTGGCATTCGTATGGTCTCCAGCGTCTTTCATAGCTACCGTACATCGAGATTGCGAGTCTAGGATATAGACACATAAGCTGGCTGTCACCTAAGGGTTCTCTGTTCATACGCATCGCTATATACATAACTCTTCAACTTCAACCCTATTGCCATCATCTCCTGGCATCACCACAGAACCAATATTAAAATGCGACCTGCTACTGCGCAAACTTCTACGTAGTCCCTTATGAAGACCATGTCCTTCCATCTGACCTCCACGGCACTACAAAACACATTCACAACCTTTGGCTACCGCTGACTACACTGCAAAGTACACATCCCATCTCATCCCTCTCCGTCAATCCACATCTCTCCGCTAACATGGCAAGAAACTGACCAAATACACACAGAAGCCTCAGCAAACTTTCTTCAGCAGCGATAGCCCACAGCCACAAGATGAATGGGTGGATGAGTTCAAGCCAAAGCCTGTGAGACTGGCCAAGTCTGGTGGGTGATTGGGACTGTCAAGCCATGTTGCGCGATGCAAAGCTATCTGGCCATATATGGTCCGGGACGATGGTTGACTACGGAATGAAAGAAGGCGGGATTTGTGCTTCGGAACGGCGTTTGGAGAATGGTACTTGACGGTCACAGTAATGTATATATTCTGGAACGTGAAATTGGCGTCATTGGTTTTTATATTGATCACAAGTTCTTGAAGAGTTGGCGAGGGACTGAACAGGGAGTGGTCTTAGATGGGAGGTGCACTTGGAAGTATACTTTTGTGAGATCACATAGTCATATATAGCTGAAAGGCAATTTTATACCAAAATTATCAAATAGTCACTGTGCTATCAGATACTATATTGACCATGGAACAATTTTATATACAGTCATCTTATCATTATGCATATCCCAATCATGCAAACTCTAATCCCGACTCCCAAATAGAGACCGTTCCAACGAACATAATGTACGCATAAAGCCAGCTCGCGCATCACCACATCCTCCTATGATATCCCTTGAACCCCTCCTCCTCACTACCCGCCGTCAACGCTTTCTTGTACTTCTTCCTCCTCTGCGCTCTCGTCAACGGGTCTCCCTTCTCATCAACATCCATCTCCTCCACTCCTCCCACCGCCTGCGTTTTCTCTTCCGGCGGCAGATCAAATAATCGCTGATCAATCATCTTCATGGTCTTCATTCTCGAATGCCTTTCCTCTGCATGTGCATCCCCATCATCTTCTGCAATATTTTCTTTAGAACTAGGCTTGGCAGGATGCACCAACAGATGCGAGACCAGTATCGGCTGGTTGACGTGTGGTTTTATTGCGGCGCGGAGGTCGCGGACGGTTTGCTGCTGGATTACGTAACCACTGAGGAAGAGTGCTAATGTGAAGAGGAAGACTGGTGGTGTTAGCTTCAATGTAAGACTAGGTGAAAGGTGGAAACTTACTGATCGTGCAAGTTATTGCTACGGAGACTTGAGATGAGGTTAGGAGAACCATTTTTGGTAGTTTCGTGAGTTTTGGAGGGTTGTGTATTGGATGAGAGTAACAGAATTTGGGTGTGATGTTGACAAGTCAATAGACAGTGTGGTTGGTGGAGCAATTCAGCTGTAGCCTTGCATGATAGCGTGTTTCGAAATCTAGCCTCGTTCGAAAGTTCACGACTACCTAGAAGTACTGCTCATATTCCAAGTACACAAATTCATCGGAATATATAGAACAGTCATAATCGCATGTATTCGAATCTTTCATCTTGAATTGCGCGCCAACTTCCAACTGCGCAGAAAATCCACCTGAACTTCATAACCCAAATCATCCCGAAGACCTCCTCACACAAACACAGCCACCACACACTCTCAATCATGGCGAACCACCGCGCAGACGAAAAGCGTTTCCTCGATGATCGTGGCACCCACTCCATTACAACTCCCAATGGCCTAAACCCCGCCACTATAATGGAAAAACCCGTCCGCGAGCGCATCATTGAGTGCTTCTACTGGAAAGCGTACTGTTTCGCGCTCAACGAATGCGACATCGTGACCCGCGTCGTCGAAGACGTCAACTTCATCGGCGGCACAATCGGGGACTCGCAAGCGCCGTCTCCCTTTCTCTGTCTCGTATTCAAACTACTGCAGCTCTCTCCCTCTCACGATATTATTCTTTCGTATTTGAATTATGGCGGCGAGAAGTTCAAGTATTTGCGGGCGCTGGCATGTTTCTATGTGCGCTTGACGTATAGAGCGAAAGATGTGTACGAGTTGCTGGAGCCGTTTTTGGGGGATTGGCGGAAGTTGAGACGGAAGGGAAGGGATGGGGGATCGAGGCTGACGTTCTTGGATGAGTTTGTGGATGGGTTGTTGACGAAGGAGAGGATGTGCTCAACGGCGTTGGTGAAAATGGTGAATAGGGTGGTGTTGGAGGATTTGGATCAGTTGGAGCCGAGGGTTAGCTCGTTGGGGGATATTGAGGCGTTGTTGGAGGAGAGTGATGGGGAGATCGAGGAGGGGGAGAATGGAAGGGGAGAAGAAAGGGGAGATGGCAGTGAGAGTACGCCGGAGGTGACGGAGAAAAATGGGGATGGTCGGAATGGGTGGTCGCGGAACAGTAAAGCGCCGACACCAGAGGCTATAGAGGAGTGATAGATATGTGTTGGGAGAGCATATGTGTGGCTGGCGTTTGGGGAGAATTATACCCGCCGTGATTGGCAACCAAAAGCGTTACGAGACGGACCACGGTATGTTGTTGTTCTTTCAGGTCATTGATGAATAGTAATTTGCCCGTTGAAGCTAGACTGGTTGAGTACCCGTTGCAATTCGTAACTTCTTGATGTATGATCTAGCTTGTTGATCCTCAAGCGTCCCCTTCTCAAACTTCCAGTACAAACAGGTCCATAGGGCCTGTCATTGGAAGCATGACCACTCCTCTGTATCAATTTACTGCCCGAAGACTTCCAGCAGAAGCCATTGATTGATACTGCAGCGAGATCTGGGAGCATACCACGCCTCTTGACTCACTTCACTGCAATCGCAGCGGCACCCTGTATCCTGTTCAGCAATCAAATCGATGCTGTTCAAATGAACAGTACACCTCCATTTGAACAGTCCACCATGGTTCTATAAAGCAGCCACCAATCTCCCTCTATTTGTCTTGCTCGGAGCGCATTCTTCTCATCCTTTTACACATACGTGAAAGACATATACATACACACACACATCATCAAGACTTACACACACAAACACACTTACTCACACACGCAAGACAAACATTATGTTGTCTTCATCATACAGTACTTACCATCGCGGTGACTGCTGTGGCTAGGTCCGGTCACCTTCGCAAGGACTGCAAGACCAAGGCCTTGGATATTCTGTAACAATCCGATGGTCCTAATATCCTCAATTTCCAGCGCTTTGTCATCGAGTAGGTCTGCTACTACTTTCGGATAGGGTTGGTGAGTAACGTGAGTGATGAGTAAACCTAACATGGTAACGGTCAGTCTGATACCACGCAGCGTATGGATTCTTGAGAGGAGAGATAGTGGAAAGAGAGGGAGACGAGAGAACCTCATTTCCATTAGTGACGAACGCCTGATATCGTCGCTGTAGTTGTTTTCCCCAACGCCTTAATAAATAGGATGTTCCCCCTTTGGATGTGTGATATGCGGCCATGAAAATCTATTGTACATGTGAAGCCCACCCCCGGTATATCGTAAAGCCCCTATTGTTAATGCTGCCTCCGAGTCGCACCCAGCAGCGTGTGCTTGCATCCCTGATTTTCTGCTTCACCGTTCTACGCGTACCAACCCTTCGCATTTGAAGTGTGTACGGCCTCGTCTCTGTGTTTGATCATCGGTTCCATGATGCCAAATAGTTCAATCAGCTCCTCCCACTGCTCCATATCTAGTGACATTACAGCTTGCTGCTTTGCTGGATCTCCATCATTCTCAGGCTCTTCACCTCCATTCACTAAATGAATCAGCTAACGTCCTCTACACTGGGCCGTTAAGACAACTTACTAATGACTAGGTATGGCATCGCATCATTGCCCTCCTGGATAGCAAGCTTGCCGTCTCGGATCAAGAAACTGACGTAGAACATATTCTCGATTGTCTGGCCGAAGGACTTCGGGTTTATAACGAAAGGAAAGTATGCAAGTCCTGAAAAGTCCGATACGTGATACTTGGTCATGATATCTTGCGCCTGATCATCGGACACATCTCCTTGAATGGTTTCTACCTCATCCTCGACTCTCTGTACCGCATCACGAGTCATCTTCTTTAGTCGCTCTATGATTTGCCGGCAGAGTACAGTGAGATTCTCGTTCTCGTTTCGTTCGATATCTCCGGCCTTCAGAACCTCGGGACGAGATTCATGTACGGCGCTTTGCTTTAAAGCTGCCCTTCGAACGGCCACCTTTCGAGCTCTTTTCTCTACTGAGAGGGGCCCAAGAAGAAAGCCGGAGATGGCAGGGCGCGAGTTGAAGGGTAGACAGGCATTGCGTCCGAGATATTCCCAGTTGAGAGTATCACCGTCCTCCTCGTCCTCCTCCTCGTCGCTGGGTCTTCGTCTGCGTTGTGTGCTAGATTGTGTTGCTATATTAGGGACTCCTCCTTGGCGCATATATGCCTTGCTTCTGCTAATAAACTCCTCGACGTCCATGCTTTGCGATATGTCGCCCGAAACGAGAGCAACTGCTCGTTTGTAGGACAAATCCGCAGTCGAGACTAGAAGTCGAGAGTCGATCGTCGCATCCGAAGTCTGCTTAACCTTCTTCGACAGGCTGTTCGAAGCTGTCAGGATGTCTTTTAGGCCGGTAGACTCAGCAGCAAGAAAATCCGAGCGATTTTCGTTTAGGTTTCGATTCAGTTCTCGATAGTCATTGCGCATTGCTCGACGTTCTTCGATCGGCTGGTCCGGATCATATGTATCGGCATCTCTTGCATCTTCTTCTTCGTTGACCTCAATTGTTCGTCTCCTCGTGTTTCGATCTGGTACTTCCTCCGTTCTCTTCCGCTTGAACTGCGCGCCCGCAGCTGAGGTGCTGGTTCTCGATATTGATGCCATAGGTGTTTGACCCTTTCCCTTATCCTGAGGCCTGATAGTTCTGTTTTCTTTGTCTGACGACGAGGCTGGCGGGGTTGGCGATGCGCGTTGATTTATAGTTTTTCGACGCGGTGAAGCTGAGGAAGCGTCATAGAGATCGTCCTCAAAGGGAAGAGCTGACGAAGACATTTTTCTGGAGTTCATCTTTGGCGCGTCGTCGCGAAGGTTTTGGTTGTGGAGTGTTTGCGCCAGTGGATTGGGTCAATTTCATGGGGCATGAAAAGTAAGAGCGCGTGTCCAATTCGTGGAGCGAGTATGAAGGCTTCTGAGATGAGATACGGGATTGAGTATAAGCTTCGATAGAAACCGTATAGGAGTCATATCGCAGCAGAAGAGCCAAAGCACGTGATATGCGGGGCACACTGTCTGAGAGGCTTAGTATAGAAGGGTATCGTTTATGCGACAACACTGGAGTAGTACTGCCTCACTCTGGGACAATTAGTACAAGAAAATGGATGATGGAACCATTTTCGTTTGCGAGCTCAGAAGCGCTGGATCTGCCAGTGAGCATTAGGATGTTGGTCTTCTCTGTACAATATCTTATGGATAGAAAGCTGATCAATCCCAGTGTCAGCCTCGAGGGCGACCAAACACCCATACCTTTCTCTACCTTGATCAAGAGACCTGATCTACGGCATATCGGCTCAAATCTAAGCCCACACTCTGATCTATATGTGACAGTTCAGCTTTGGGCGGACTCGAAACCTCTCACAGTCCCGGTGCAGACAGTCTACAGGCCATTCAAGAATGAGAGGAAGTGGAACGAGTGGCTCACGCTGCCAATCAAGTACAAGACTCTACCGTTGAGCTCCCAACTAGCTATAACAGTATGGGATGTATCACCAACTGGCGGAGAAGGAGCACACGGTCATGCGATACCTTTTGGAGGAACAACGATGTCACTATTTGACAAGGAGAATCAGCTACAAAAAGGCCGCCAGAAATGTTATATACATCGCTTGAGGGCTGCAGATGGTCTGGACTCTTCAGCAACGCCTTCAGTGCTTCTTGAGGATAGAAGGAGTAATGGCCAGAAAGAAAGCACTAACGTCGTGGACAAGAAAGCTGAAGAGATGGATCGACTGGAGAAGCTGTTCAAAAAGCACGAAATGGGTGAGATTCCAAGAATTGACTGGCTGGATCAACTTGTATTTCGAGGCGTTGAGAAGCGTGACATGAAAGCCACCGCTACATCCTGGGAGAGGCAACGCCAGATCAAGAACAGCGAAGCTATGTTAGCTCTGGATGGAGAGCAGCCTGAGGAAGGCTTGGAAACCTTCGACACTGGGAAGTTCATGTTGAATGTTGAACTACCCAGGTTCGACTTTCCAGTTGTTTTCGCTGACCATGAATATCCACCTACGCCAATATCATCATTTCAGCATCTTTCAGCTTCACAATCAAACATTATGATGAAATCTCCTCCTGAAGTTCAATACGGACCTGGTATCAACGGACATGCGGACCATGATGACCATGGGCTTGGAGGACGATTGGTACGGATCTATGATCCTGAAGTTGGAGCCAGGGACAATCCTGCAGAAAGCAAACATCGCAGACTAGTCAGAAGTCACAGGACAGGTGTTCTCGATCGTGATCTGAAACCAAATGCCAAGGTCAGAGATGAGCTCAACGGTATCATGGCATACTCGCCAACGCATGTCCTGTCTCCGGAAGAAAAGGATCTCGTCTGGAAATTCCGACATCATCTTACCAGGGACAAGCGTGCTTTGACAAAGTTTGTGAAGTCTGTCAACTGGCGCGATTCGAATGAACCACGGCAGGCTGTTCAGATACTTGCAAAGTGGACAGATATTGATGTTGATGACGCACTGGAGCTTCTGGGTCCGACTTTCGATAACCCAGCGGTCAGAGCTTATGCTGTAGGACGTCTACGAAAGTCTGATGATGACGAATTGCTTCTGTATCTGCTCCAACTCGTCCAAGCTCTTAAATTTGAGCATATACCATCGGAAGCAACATCAGAAGCAACTCAAGATTCCTCACTTGCAAGCTTCTTGATATCTCGAGCCACCCACAATTTCATGCTGGGCAATTACTTCCATTGGTACTTAATGGTAGAATGCGACGATCGAAGTGAGGATCAAGGACCAGTATATCGCAAACTATTTGCCAAGGTGGAATATGATTTCATGACTGAACTAGTGAAGCTTCCTGAAGGCCCAGCAGCCCGAAAGGTTCTTCTGAGGCAAGCTGAGCTCATCGCAGTGCTTTCAAAGATATCCGGTGACATCAAGTTGTCCCGAGATGGCATTCCCAAGAAGGCGGAGCGGGTCAAGCAATTCCTCGCAGACACGAAGAACGAAATGGCTGTCATCGATCCGCCACTTCCCCTTCCTCTTGATCCCTCTGTCATGATCACTGGTGTTGAACCTGCGGAGACAAATGTGTTCAAGTCGTCGTTGTTCCCGATAATGGTAACCTTCAAGACGACCACAAAGCACAAGTACCAAGTCATATTCAAGACCGGCGACGATCTACGACAAGATCAGCTCGTGATCCAAATCATAACCCTAATGGATCGGCTCCTCCAAAAAGAGAATCTCGACCTCAAGCTCTCCCCCTACAAAATCCTCGCTACCAGCGCCTCCGCCGGCGCCGCGCAATTCATGCCCTCGACATCCCTCCAATCCATCGTCAACAAATACAAAGGCAACTCCGTCCTCGCCTACCTTAAGCACCACAACCCAGATGACAAGGCCCCACTCGGCGTGCGTAAGGAAGCAATCGACACGTATATCAAGTCGTGCGCCGGATACTGTGTCATCACCTACCTCCTCGGCGTCGGTGACCGCCATCTCGACAACCTTCTCCTCTCGCCGTCGGGTCACTTCTTCCACGCCGACTTCGGCTTCATCCTGGGGCGTGACCCGAAACCGTTTGCGCCGGCCATGAAATTGTGTACTGAGATGGTTGACGGCATGGGCGGTGCTTTCTCCCCGGAGTATCAGCGTTTTAAGCAATACTGCTTCACGACCTACACTACTCTCCGCAAGTCGTCGAATTTGATCTTGAATTTGTTTAGTTTGATGGTGGATGCCAATATTCCGGATATCAAGCTGGAGCCGGATAAGGTGGTGTTGAAGGTGAAAGAGCGGTTTCATTTGGAGATGAGTGAGGAGGATGCGATTCGGCATTTTGAGAGACTGATTGAGGATTCTAGTAATGCGATTTTCCCGGTGGTGATTGATCGCTTGCATGGGTTTGTGCAGCATTTCAGGGCTTAAGGAACGCAACTAGCGTAGGGAAGGCTTGGGAAATATATGGAATGAGGTGTTTTCGGTTGATAGATATGTAATGAGAACATTACTACCAATACCCTTTGCGCTGCTCGCCCAAGCTCGTTCCATCTGGCTGCTATATGTTCAATCTCCCTCTCATATATATATCATCACTATTACAGCTCAAGGTCTGGCATTTCCAGTGTCGCCAGAAGTCTGGTTGTAGGCTTGGCTTTCTTAATTCACTATATTCTACGTTGGCAATCTGCTCCATTATTTACCTGAGTCGACGAAACTCTAGTATATGTCACCAAGTAGATGGCCCAAGGGAGCTGCCAGAGTGCTGCAAGGGAGACAGAAAAGGGAAATTCACCTGTATCAACGACATTGAATGCCAAGACTTCACACACATGTGTAATTGCAAGTCAACTCTATACTATGTTGCATGCTGCGAGGAATGCAAGCACAGACAGAGCTACTGTATGAATCAACTCAAAGCTTGTCTGTCGCGTTATACGCTACAAATCTTGATGCAAAGAAGGACATGGCTACTGTGCCATTTGCATTTCAACAAAGAGTCAGAGAAATTCGTGTTTTGTCTTTCTTTCTTTAAGAAATTGAAGTTATTGCAAAGCTTCGCGAAGGCAAAATCTTACAGTACAATACCGTCTCATCCATATTGTATAAATCTCCCTACTTTTGGGGCATTTGGTGGGTAGAAGCATAGAGACTCATTTGCTTGCTATGTGGTGCCTATATACTGTCTCAGGTCACGTAGTAACACGTGCTAAGTTATCCTGCCATCGGCTCAATATGCCCCTGAATCAGTACCAAGTGACCCCCATATGAACAAAGATAGCAATTAGCGTGTATTTCCCTAGATCGAGTACCTCCTTGGGCTATCGGCAAAGCTGAGACACCGTCAAGCTCTTCGAAATATATCAGTTTCAACAATTAGGTTACAACGGTGGTTGAACAAACAGCTACATTGGTTGAATGGCTTCAAGCTCTTCATACATTTCATACACAAAGTACTAGCTCAAAAGTTTGAGGGTAGAACATCAAAAAATCGCGTTTCGGCTTCCTCCCCCACTAACACCACCACTTCCAACACCTGAAATGCCACCTCGAATTAGTCCACTTGCTCCGATACATTCAAACCGACTTCAAAAGAAGGAATTAACGCCTTTCAAGCGAGGTCGGATTGTCGGGGCATCTAAAGTAGGTGGTTCGGTGGCAGAGATCAACAAATCCATCGTATACACCACCTTGCGCCGCGCGCCTAAACGCACGAACGAAGAGTCGCTACCACGTCCTGGTTAGTCACCAATGTAAAACAGTCGATATATACGTCGTCTCGTTCGGTTCGCCCAAAACCACCCGAAATACACATATGCGTGGGCTCGGAACGACCTACTCGTCAACTGGAGCACTTCGACAATCAAGCACATGCTCGAGCCGTCTGGAATCCGTAATTGGCCCGTAAAACGACGTCCCGAGCTTACAAAGAAAGTGACACGTAAGAGGTTTGTCTAGGCTAAAGCTCGAGAGAATTGGACCTTGGCCGAGGAGAGGACCTGTATGCGGTCGGATGAGTGTTCGGCAGAGCGTGGGAAGGGAAAAGGTGTGGAATAGTGACGTCTAAACCAGAGGTTTTGGTCTCTTTAAGAGACCTCTCTTGCCCTGGGTAAGGTAGCTTATTCACCGTGGCATCCTGGAGCTTCGCTGACTGGAAGTTTACCTCATCCGTAAGCCATATCAATTGCCAGAAGCCGGTTGTCACGGTATGAATAGGGGTTTCAATGCCACGTGAGACGCGACAACCACGCGTTGATCTACGCAGGGGTTAGATTCGTATATAGACTCGATCCTCTCTCCCTCTCTTGTAGGCCTCGAGACAATTCTATCGATTCAATGGAATATCTTCTAACAGTGTTCCTCTGATCCAACCCAACCCTTACCCTGACACCGGTAAGGGTCGCTTCTTTGTGCTCTTTGCCATATTGGAAGCATTTTGATTTGTTTTCGGGCGCTTCAGCTCGTTTTTGGTATGGCTGTTCATGAAGGGGGTCGTTCTAGTTCGTTACTTTTGCGATATCAGATGCAGATACTTTGGTCTTTCGTCCAAACGTAGAAGCAAGCTTTCTGGTCCTCCTGAATACAGGAGACCCAAGTAGATCGCGTTGCCACAGCCATCACGAGCTGTACCAAGTGTTAGGGTGAAATCTAACCATTTACAGGTCTGGCCGATAGAAGCATCATTTTCTTTCGAATCAAAAGGCATCAAAGAAACTAGCGCGCTGCATATTATCGTATTCGCTATTATTATTAGAGCTATCAGACAAATTAGGAGGCGTTGGTGGAGTTATATTGTGGTAGAAAAGAAGTCTTGTTAGTTAATTTTAAGCAGGATAGGCGTTACCGTTAGTTAGTATGACTGAGGCTCAGCTTCACTGCTAAGAAGGAGGGAAGTGGGTTGACGTAGTTATATTAACTTTAAAATTCCGTCGATCTTCATAGTATGGAATAGTTGTTCATACCTAGCACGGAGCCTCGCTTAATCTAGTCCCAAGCGGGGCTAGTGCGACTTACAAAAGAGCTCACTCTACATGTCATGTGGCCGCGTGACAGAACGCAATTACCGCTCCAGCTCAATCATGTTGATATTGTGAAGTTGGCCACTCCGCGAACAATTTTGAAACACCTTCCTGTCAATCAAGAAGAATCAATAGCAACACCGAGGCTCCTCAATAATCACAGCCTATCTATAGCTCGCTTAGAAATGGGGGCATTCATCCAGAACGGATCTGTTTGCACTTCAGCGCCCGCAAAAAATTTGAAATTCCCTTTCTTGCTCGTCAACAAGATGCTAAACCACTATCAGCAGCAAAAGTTCATACAAAAGCAATGCGTTCGCCGGGAATCGAACCCGGGGCCAATCCAAGTTGGTCGTGGGAAACACTAATGGCAAGGATCGATTTTACCACTAAACCACAAACGCGATACTAGACCATGATTGGCTGCTATCTGATGAAGATGAACAATAAATTTTACTTTATATACAGCATACGTAGTCTCGCGGTGGACAAAAAAGCGGCAAAGAATACGAGATGCCAAACCACATCAAATCTCTACCAAAACACTACCTTTCGACATTAATTAATCACTTAAAAATGGCTCGAACTGGCCCCATACGGAACCAATGGACAGGTTCAGTACGGCAGGAAACACCTCCTGAACAGATAGACCCCAAAGACTCGACTATTCGGCCTATAACGCGTCGAAAGCTAGATAATAATCAACATTATACACATTACGAGACACCGCAACGAGCAGCCGTACAATCAATTATCGAATGGGAAGACTCGAAGCCTCAAGGAGACTGGATGAAGCGGAAAGACATTTTTGACCATTGTCACGTCTCAGAATGCTCCAGTTATCGAATGATTAAAGGTCTATATGCCGAAAAGTGGCATAAAGAGTCGGAAGATATCGCAGAGACATGTGCCCGCCGGCATCATAATAATACATCAAGGAAAGAGACTCGAGGTCGGAAGCAAATCCTCACAGATGAAGACATTCACCGAGCAGAGAGGCTAGTGTGGGATAATGGTTTCGAAGGACGTACTTCAACGTGAGAACATCTTTTCGAAGAGCTCGAATTGAACTGTTCAACGAAGACATTACAACGTCGAATGAATCAGCTCGGCTGGCGCCATTGTGTTGCATACCGGAAGTCTTTTGTTTCTCCTAACCTTGCGAAACGGAGAGAGAAATGAGCTATCGACATGTTAGCTAAATATCCGAACCCAGAAGACTGGTATCGGGTACGCTTTTCAGACGAAGTGCATTTCTCTTTTGGCCCACAAGGTCGAATTTACGTCCTTCGTAAACTAGGCGAACGGAACTGTCATGACTGTATCCAAGAGGTACAATCGAAGACAAAGAAAAAGGTTGGGAAGGTCGGGAAGAAAGGGAAAGAAGAGGACGTGTCGGAGGAGGTTGATTTAGATTATAAACTTCACGCATGGGCAGCAGTCGGTTACAATTTCAAGAGTGAGCTAATCTTCTACGACGCCGGCCATATAAACGGAAAGATGAATCACCGAACGTACATCGACCAAATCCTTCAGCCAGTCGTACTTCCGTGGCTTGAGTTCAGAGGAGGAGGAGACTTTGTTCTCGAGGAAAACGGTGATTTAGGACAAGGCTATAGTAAAGGCCGATATATCGTGAAATCACGGAAGCAAAGATACGGGCTCGAGACGTATTTAAACTGCGCCGGCTCACCTGATCTCGCTCCTATTGAGAATAGCTGGCAAGTTCCAAAACAGCACTTCAAACAGTATCCTCACTTTGATCTCGACACCTTAAAAGAGCTAGCTCTCGAATGGTGAGCAAAGCTATCACAAGACACGATTAAGCGATGGGTCGACGAGATTCCTCAAAGACTATAGGATTGTAGAGACTTAGGAGGGAAAATGACAGGTTATTAATTATATTCGATGGAAATAAGTATAGTTATAGGAATACATTTTTATGAGTTCGGAGTAGGCTCGAGCTGGGGTTTAGAGTTCCTCGGCTATTCTCTGCCGCTTTTTTTGTCCTCCGCGAGGTAGTGTGCTAGTAGGAGCTGTAAGATAGGCTTAGCACTCAGCCTTGTCAGCGAGGCTTCATGACGACGGCCACGGTAATGCAAAATTATCTTACGCTCAGAGACAACCTGATAGATCTTCAAGAGCAGAAGTAAAGCAGATTACTGTCTTCTGATGCTGTGAAATCACGATACGACCCAACATTGTGGCATCGTGAACCTACATCACAGGCCCCGTTAACGATCTGGTGACATCGAGCTCGAATTCTATATTAACGCCACCGAGACCTCCGCCAAAGCAGCTGCTAGGAAAACTACAACTCCAGTATAATGGTCGACGACGTCAGGGCATATATATTTACCTTCAATTGTGGCAGGGATTACATAGATGTCGATGCATTCGCCTCACAGTTCTTCGATGGCCTCTCAAGACGAATTATTCCAGACCTGATCGTCATCTGCCTCCAAGAAATTGGACCTGTTGGTGCATCTCTAATAGGCGGATCACATCTCGTTCCCTACTTCTCGAAAATCCACTCTGCTGTTCAAAAAGCAGCACATGATCAATTTCCCGAAGATGAACCAGAACAAGATTTATACAAGTTGATGGTGGCGAAGAATGCTGGCATGATAGGCATTATGGTGTTTGCCCGAGATGAGGATACGGTGGAGAATTTAGAGACGGGTGGTGTTGGGTTTGGGAAGGCGAATATGGGAGATAAAGCTGCGGTTGGGGCACGGTTCACATATTCTTCGGGGAAGGACTCGACGGAGTTGACTTTTGTGTCTGCGCATCTTGCTGCTGGAGAGATTGCGTTGGCGAGGAGAAATGAGGATTGGAAGAGCATTGTCCGACGATTGGTGTTCTCTTCGATGGCGGATGGAGGACCCGATACTGCGCTATCAGGCTCTGGCGAGGAAGAGGTTCTTTTGTCAATATCACCACAGGACGGCTCAATCTTCAAATCTACATCACATCTCTTTGTTGCAGGCGACTTCAACTATCGAACTTCAATTTTGTCTCCAGCACCAAACGATCACATCGAAGTATTCCCCCAACCACACCACGACAAATCCTCGCCACAACACTACACATCTCTCTTTGAGAATGACCAGCTGAACCAAGAGCGTGCTGCCGGACGCACCATGCACGGGCTCATCGAAGCACAAGTCACGTTCCCGCCAACATACAAATATGAAATTAAAGAACCATTCCTCATGCCTGACGAAGACTTAGTGAAATGGCACTGGGCAACGCACCGCTGGCCCAGCTGGTGCGACCGCATCCTCTATCTCCCTATTCCCTCGTGGGTGAAGCACGAACATCCCGACGCCCATATCCGTACCTACAGATATGCCGCCTTGCCGCAACAGCCGACGACAGATCACCGTGCTGTTACTCTTGAGGTTGAGGTACCGTTGATCCCGATATTGCAGCCCACATCGAACGATGTGGCTCGCCTTGTGAAGGACAGGGATAATGATCCGAGGATAAACCCGCCATGGACGATTGATATGGATTGGAAGAGAAAACAGGTTACGGCGAGACGGCTGGAGCTGGTATCTGGGTATACGACATATTTCACCACGACAGGAGAGGGTGTTGTTCTCCTACTTGCATTGATAGGTGGTGCGATTGCGACTGTTTTTGCTTTGAGAGCGATGCTCTGGTAGAGTTTGAGAGGTATGATATGATAATGATAATCTTTATTCACCTCAGTCAAGCATCTGGAGGTTGAATATTCTGCTCATTTCGATTAGACGGTGCTTTTGAGACATTATCATCCAATCGACTAGAACACCAAGTGATACCTGACCGTGTTTCCAGATGAACGCCCCGGCCCGATCTGCTGCATTGATATATTCCTGGCCATCGCGGTTGAGGGACCACATGACCATGTGTGCAGATTTAGCTACCAACACAGCCATCGTTTTCTCTCATATCAAGTCACATCTCTGGACTTTGCATGTCAGGTCAAGAAACAAACCCACATACAAACATACAAACAAGCCAAGTCTTGCTATGGAGATGCTGCACTTCTCCAACCATAAGAAATCCATAACAGTTTATGGTTATCTGGAGGCAAATTCGCAAGTTGGCGATCTTCATCTCAGCGGGGGTTGTTTTTGGTCACTTCTCGCGACTTCCAGGGGGAGTTCGATAACGATGAAAGCTCAGCAACAAAATCAGCGACAACAGTATTCGTGTCAAGCATAGATCAGGGTATTAAGGTTTTTGGGCAGTCTGGTCAGTCTGGTATATTAGCCTACGTACTGGGCCCGCACGTGAACTACCCCTCCCCCCCCCCCCTTCAAACTCCTCTATACCGAGAAACCTACACTGTGCGAGCTCGCCAACGAGAGCAAACTTTTCATCCATATATATACCCAATCCATACCGATGGCAGCTGTACTTGGCGGAGGAGAGTGTTGTATTCTATTTGTAGTACGAAGAGCTCACCTAACTTAGTGGCTCAGGTTCCACGAAGACATTTTCCATGCAGTTGGGTTAGTACTCCTGATCTCCAGTACCAATTTCTACGCTAGTTCCTTCTCCGAGTCAACGCGGGTCCATCTCTAGCCTAAAGTGGGTACATCAATTACTCCGTGCAAATGGGTATCACTTCCAGCTGTCTGCCTGGCGGAAGATATAAGAGCACCAGGTTGCCACCACATGCATCCTCAAAAACTCATAGGAAAGATCACGATGTACCAGAGGTATTTGGCTCGGCGAGCACGTACGGAGGCACAGGAACGCGGAGTAGGGATAAAGCAAGGGTGTTCCACTTACCTGCTCAAGATGCGTGCAGAACGGATCTTTGTTTTGGATTATATATGTCTGAATTAGAAGATTAGCCAGTCAAGACAACAATACCCAATGGACGACGACAACATTGCTCAGAGACAGTAGCTCTGCAGCGTATTACGATTTAAGGCTGATTTATACGGCATACCCTGCGTTTCTTCAAGCTCACCAAATATTCGTACTTTACGTTCATGTTGTAGATATCGATAAACAGAGTCCCCTGAGGGAGACCGTATGAAGGAGACCCAGAACACCGACAAGAGCTTGAGTTGTCTTGAGACGTCAATGGGGCACTTGGTCAAAACAAGGAGGGTCGCCACATCCCCTACAGAAACTCAAAGGTACATTCCCCATTGATTTTCGCTGTCACTCAAACACTCTCCATCCCACCTCGGCTAGTGTGGGTAATTTCTCTTGGAGGTATTGACCTTAGAAGATCAGATGGATTTACAGTGCTCTCTGATACTTCAAATATCGTAATGCAGTCACTGACTCAAGTGAGCAGCACTCCAGTCCAGTCCAGCGATCTAGAGGTTATAGAACTACCGAGTTGTTAAGCCATATGGTTCCTCACAAAATTCCGACGGTATTGAAGCAATCGTCATCAGCGTCTCAAGATCTGTGGATTTCGTGCGTGGCACTGGAAAATAGCTGCAGACGAAGCAAAGCTGAGTCATTACACTAAATTGGGGGAACCCGTATCAGTGCTCCTACTAGTCCGAGGACGGACTGCATCTACCGGGCTGGGACTGGTAGGACTGGTATTCCTGGCTTTCTCCGATTAGGAAGAGTTAGAACAAGGACTCAATTATGTGCCCAAACCAAAAGCGGCATTCTTTGAGAACCATGGATGGCAACTCCAGTGGGTCAAGGCTGCACAGAAGAAAGTGCTTAATGGCGTTTGGAAGAGGTATTACAAGCCTCATTCAACATCTGATCTAGCTACAGATCTTGCATTACCAACTTCAGAGGCATCTATATCGCTACTAATAAAGAAGAACTTGTTTTCAGCGTGGAAAGAGAGAGCTTTTGATTCACAAATCCTGATTGATGAGTATGAACAATATACCAAGTCAACGGTAATTGTTCTTAACAGAGAGGATACTGATCGATTTAATCCACGGGCATGGTGGATGGAACCAATACAGCAACGGCTCTACCCAAACCTCTCAAAGATGGATTCAGGTCTGCTCTCTTGCCCAGTAATGTCAGCTGAAGTTGAGAGGTTGTTTTCAAGTTGTAAGATTACAATCTGTGATCGCCGGAGCTCTCTTGGGATTGATACTGTTGAGGCAATTGAGTGTCTCAAATCATGGATGCGGACTGATAATAACAGACCTTAATATTTAAAACACAATTTCTACTTTGTTAGAAAATATCCACTACTTTATACTCTAAAATGTGGTAGACTTATAACTACATAAAATTATTATAGGCAGCAACCCCCCCCCCTTAGACTGTCAGTCTTCCAGTCGGACTAGTAACCTTGGACTTCACACAGTCCTTCTAAGCAGTCACCCAGTCTAAGGTCAGGAACTGACTGGGTGGACTTGTGGGAGCACTGAATCCTATACATCTCTATCGAGGTTTTATCTAGCTAAATTCGTACTGGCTGGAGCAACAGAGTTCATCAATCTCAGAATTTCGTGGATCTTTGCAATCCCCGTTCCGTGGGCTAGTATATATTCTTGCCACGGCCGTCTTTCTGGGTCAGAAACAAACAGGAGCTGTAAGAGGATTGTAATATGGTTGTCGTACATCAAGTACTGCTTTGTGAATGTAGCTCAGAGTTCACACGAAGCCGTTGCTTGTGATGTTTGAGCGTATGGTTAGGTTGAAAGGGAACTTGGTCGCACTGGCAGCAGAAAGATCGCTGTGAGACTAAAAATGACAACATAGCACTAGCGACAGTGAGATTATATAACAGCGAGAAGGAAGAGCAAATCTGCGTAGGCGAGAACATAAGTCGATACAGATGGCAGGTGTAAAAGTCGGGTAGAACAAGCTTATGGGCCAGATAGCGCAAGTGAGAAGCTCGCCATCTTCCTCTTAGACGGGCGAAAGTACAGACTGGTAGGCTTAGGGAATAGGACATTCTAGACCCTTGCCTTGATGTAAAACAAAGCTTGGGAGTTCCCGTACTGATGAGTAACGGGACTCTGCTTCAGAATTATTCGCACCATTAATTAAGGTAGTGGAACATGAACAATCAGATAGACAAACTCCACCTGATGAGCCTTTCACCAACCCTATCTCCCCCAAACTCCATATATACACTATCAATCACCTGAAGTATTTAATCTTGTCGTCCGTCATATTATACGCCTCAAGCGCCCTCCTTCCTCGGTCCCAGCCCAAAACTGCTCGCAAGCTTCACCCTCTTCCCCGTCTCCTCATCCCGCCGATATTTTCTCCAACTCCTATCCCTACCCTCCCAATCACCCATCTGTGCTGCTTCCATTAGCCCCCCCCCCCCCAATAGCCTCTCCAAGAAAGACAGCGAGGAGAACATACAAAGCAACCAATCCCATCGCCTATCCTCCCGCTCCAACACATACCACCCCACATTCATCTCCCGCTCCCGTCTACGAAACGCCGCCGCGATCTCGCCCACCAAAACCGGGTCCTCGAGCGTCGCGCACCGCATGCGCTCCTCGTCCGCCATTCGTTTGCGCATCCGCTTGACGGCGTCCTCGCCGCTCAGCACGGCGGCCAGCAGCGCGGTCTGTTCATGGAGAGCCAGTCGGAAGGCGCGACGTGAGGCGACGGATTGGTAGGTATGTGTATTGGGGTTCGGCAGGGTAGGTGGGAGACGGAAGGAGAGGGAGGGCGAGGTGGTGTTTCTTGGGAGTGCTGGAGGATGAGGATGAGGGGGAGGGAGGGAAGTGTAGCTCGGCGGCGTGCTGGTGTAGTGGGGAGGCGCGATGTCGGTAAGTGAGTAGGGCGGTGGATTTGCCATGCTGCCGGTGGTGCTAGTGGGAGAGCTGGCAAGTCACCAAGGTAGATACCAAGGTTCACGGCGAGAGATGCAAGAAGAGCAGAGAGATGGCAAGGTTAGCTACAAGATTAGCTAAAATATTAGGATTGTATTGGGATGGGGGTTGATGTGGTGGGGTGCCATTATGCAGTAGTGATGGGCGGGAGCTTGATTGATATGCATGATGCGGAAACGTCCCGATGAGGGGCTGCGTTGGAGACTTAGGCCTAATCGGGGTTTGCGGTTGGAGGGAGCAATGGAAGAGGTTGAGAATGATGTGCATGTCGGAAGCTCTTGAGTTTATAGAGGTGGTACTTGTAATGATGGAAGGCAAGTCAGGAGGAACAGTTCTCGACGAAGCAAATCGTTCGGACCAAGTCACTTGAACGATTACCTACTCCAGTATTCCGAGACGGTGGTACCGAAACACTCTTCGTTTTACCACTGACCAAGTGACGGGTGACTATATCTGAACATGTTTCTACCAAGCATAGAAGCTAGCAATCGAAGCAACGAGTCATTTCTCCTCATCGGCCATACTTCCTAGCATATTTGTCTTTCAAGCTAGCAAAATGAGTAGCTTGGAACGAGGAAAACAAATCCTTAAACCAGCCTCTCAGATGACTACTCAACCGCAGCTGCTCAAACAGCTCATCAAAGTAGCCCATTGCATTCAGAGTCATATTATTCACATCCAATCCCATGCTCAGATATCGTCCCAAACACCAAGCGGTGAACAGCGCAACCTATTCCTCCCGCTCATCTTCACTCGAAAGCTCGAGTTTGCTGTCCAGATATGCAGTGGCTCACATGGCTTGACTCTGTACGACCGGGAAGTAGTTGGCTACCTCCATAAGTCCGATGAACATGATCGACTAATCCTCGACGTCCGAAAGGGGTGCGATGTTCTTGTAGAATATGTATGGTGTCGTGTTGGCTGGTTTTTGGTAGTGCGATGGGGGATTGGCTAGAATGAGGAATTTGATGAATACCTTCTTGTCAGCGGCGGAGATAAGTACTTTCAAGTGCTCGGCGTCTTTGAGAAATTCATCTGCTTCTTTATGTAATGGTTTGAGCTGTGAAAGCTGTTTTGGGGTGAATTATTGGGGTGGTGCATCCAGTCTGTGCCGCAAAGTATAGCATCTGTTGGGATAGTCTTGCCGAATGTGAGTATCAGGACTTCTTTCTCGAGTCTGTCGATGTCTCCGGTGATGACTTGTGCATTCACAGCTATGGTATCGAAAAAATCCTTTTGCTTTGAAGGCCTACAGCCCCATTCTGCCAGAACAGCCTGGCGGATGTTAGCCACGATCTAGCTACGATCTGGAACTTTATAGGAAAGCTGGAAGACTGACCTAGGATTTGGAGTCATTGTTCAAAACCATGTCCACTACCACGGTGAAAATTCGACCATATCCTGATCTGCTCGTCGATCTTATTTTATAGATAGGACACCAATTTCACACCCAAAGCCGTATTATGAAGGAACCACGCCCACAGAGAATTGCCATTAAGGTAAGACGGTGCGAGCGTCGCAGCAATGGGTGTAATCCCAATGTTATCAGCGTTCTTGTACGGTTCTACACCGGCTGGAGATAGGAAGAAGCCTGGGCTTCTGGTTTCCATCGTTCTGGGTACCCAGTTGACGGTCTTACCAGCTTTTACTGAGGTGTAGGCCGTGTCGGGTGATGGTTTGCCGCCGTCGAGGAGGGTGATTTTGCGATATTATGGATTGGAGAGGACGTCAGATGACCCGAACATCTCCTGGTGGATGATGGGGCCGTTAAAGGCTTCTCTGCCTGGTAGCTTGGGCATGTTGGGGATGGTAGCTAATCCGCTCGCGACCATGAGTTCAGTGGTGTTCGAAATGTTGGTTGTTTTCGTCTCTCTGTTGATAGTGGTGATTTGTCATCCGTTGTTACTTTTGAGAAATGACTTGGATTCAGTGGAGAACCTGATCCTGTCGCGTAGTGTCTTTCTAGCATATGAATTACGGTCTACATATGTCTCAAGATGGTTGGTCTTATGTCTGGCCTTAAAGTTGTCGTAGTAGACATCTTCTGGAGGACACGGCATCCTAGGATCAATCATACATTTGTTTTTCCGACAGTCCATTGCGTCCAGAAAGCGTCATATGCTCTGTCTACATCGATGTCAGATCGTGGCAGAGTATATGGAGTTGTAATACTTACTGGAATTCCATGTTCCTCCTACGCAAGTGTCGATCTAAAATGGCCAGTCGACAGCTGGAATGGATGTCGCGATGGAACTTCGCATCATATATCCTGGAAATACCCGAAGACTGTCAAAAACCGACTCGCCGTGTGACGTGACCACACTACCTGCCCCGATCACGATCGCTTCAATCTTTTCTTTCCCAGTCCTCCTCGGAGATTTGCTACTCGATGCTCTCCTTGGATACCAAACATTCCCGGCGGTAAGATGGCCGTCAGATTTTGTAGACTTCCCCGGCCATGTTGATGATTATCTATCATTCAAATGCCAATAATCCAGATCATAAGCAGCTAGGCAATAATTGAATCCTTTGATGAAACTTGCTGATCTCAGGAAGTGGACTAGCCCTTATTCTGCACGTTAACAAGGCTAGTCACGTGTCGAGTCTCAAATGAGCCGAAGCCGAAAATAAGGGGGGCTGGATTTCGTTGGTGTTTGAGTCTTCAACAGTAACACCTTCAATCGTCATTAGGACACTCTGGCACAGTTATCCAACCCATCGCCTGTTGGTACAATGCTACATCCAGACATCTCTTACTCGTAGGTCGCAATCGGGCCTCGACCTCGCGACACTTGCTCGACAGCCATCGTAGCACCACACCCTTCATTTGGTAGCTGGAATACACAAGATGCCAATCTGCTACCTAGATATCCAGGAGCTTGCTTGGTACGATGTCTTGTCTTGCAATAATCATGGAGCCCGAGTATATCAGTGCTTTCAGACTTCAAGACTATCGGAGCCCTTGCCTACGAGACAACATTCTGCGGGCTTTAAGTAAACGCTGCAGAATGCCACAGATCACGAAAGTATGTAAACTTCGTTTCTTGACTAATGACATACAAACAAGCTGCTTTCCGAAGCTTGGCTCGTTCTCTCAATAATGCCATACCTTACACACGAGAAGCCTTCGCCGGTATCTGGAAGTCCGGCCGTGCATCCTGGGAAACATGTTGTAGTCATTGGACGTCACGTTTCCTCATCTGCAATCACGTCGGTTCGTTTCCAATGTCTACAAGTTATTGGTTTTCATTTCTGTGGAGCTATGATCAATGTGAGGCTTGGAATACACGTCCTCCAGTCCAGGAACAGGGAAATTAAGAGCACAGAACACTATGCTATTTCACTAAGTCAAGGAGTGTAGCAGAGTCTGCAATCCTTTGGTTTTGCGTTGCTTGTAAAGTTTGATCAATGGGCAGCTTTTGTTTGTCGTCCATTCAGGTCCGCATATTGGAGAGTTGAAACTTAAGCGTTGATGAGAAGATTGAATTACTATCCAGGAAGGTTACCAATTTACACAAAGTAACACCATACGGGGAGTCAGACTAGCAACATCATTATTGCTTCTACCGAAATCTGAATTGATGTAGCACAAGTCCTACCTGATGGACTGGTGGCTTGGGATCAGTGTAAAGGTCTCAGGTACCAAAGAAGCTATATCGCATGATTATCTACATTCCGGTGCATAAAGGGCAATAAACTCGCCAAATCTACTATTTTCTTCCTCTCAAACTAGCTTATGCTTACTCTGAGCGCATACATCCACGCCATGAAGATGAGAGTCAATGATATATCGAAGCTCCTGGTAGCTGCATTGGTATTTGGTACCGGTACACTCAGCAAGACTGTCCGGACAGGCAGTGGCCCTGTAAAAGGGCATTATACTTCGGCCAAGCACAATGTCCTGGCTTATCTAGGCATTCCATATGCCCAAGCACCAATCGGCAACCTCAGGTTCATGCCACCAGTACGCTATCATGGAACCACCAGACTCAATGGCAGCAACATCGTAAGTTTCCTCAGTCTTACATATTGGCAAGTTGGTAACATACTGTATTTAGGGACACGCATGTGCAGCCATCACACCATTCGCGGCCGGAGGCAACAAGCTTGAGAACTACAATCTCAAGCTGGCAAATTTGACTGCCGCAGGAGTTGCCATAATCGCAGATCAAGAGCAACTGGTGGGCACTTTCAGCGAGGATTGTCTTACTGTCAATGTCTGGGCTCCAGCTCACGACCACGGACGATCAAAGAAGAAAGCTGTAATGGTATACATCTACGGCGGCGGGTTTACATCAGGTAGTACCCAAATCGCTGGCTACGATGGCCAGCACCTGGCTTCTGACTGGGATGTCATTGTTGTAACCTTGAAGTGGGTTATCATTCTCCTCGCTGAAATCCAGGACTGACTCGATTCTCTATAGCTATCGACTCAACGTTTTAGGATTTCCTGGAGCTCCAGGTTTGGAGAACAAGAACCCTGGCTTTCTTGACCAACGTATGGCGGTTGAGTGGGTGAGAGACAACATTGCTGGGTTTGGAGGTGATACTTCCAAGATCACTCTCTTTGGCCAGAGTGCAGGATCTGCATCAGTTGACTCTTACACCTACTCCTGGGCCAAAGACCCCATCGTTTCTGGCTTCATCATGGAGTCTGGCGTGGCCGGTTTTGGTGATGCACTACCAGCAGACAATGCCGCAGAATGGTACAAGGCTTCCGAAGCCCTTGGTTGTGGCACCAAAGATAACGCCAGCGATGCGGTAATACTGTCATGCATTCAAAATAAGCCTGTTGGGGATGTTTTCAAGGCGATCGGGGACTTCAAATACAATCCTACCGTCGATGGCATCACTGGCTTTGCTGATTACCCGGCTTTGTCTAGGGCTGGGAAGTTTGCTCAGCTACCTGTTCTTGTTGGTAACAACGACTATGAAGTCGGTATTTACATTCCCGTCTACGCGTTATACGGCGTTACCAACGATGAGGCCTACTACGAAGACTATCAAAACCGAACCTTCGCTTGCCCTGCTGGTGCACGCGCCAATGTGAGCGCTTCTCACACTCTACCAGTTTGGCGATACCGATGGTTTGGAGAATTCCCCAACACTCGCCTCATGACCACTCCCAATAGTGGCGCCTATCATTGCTCTGAGATCGCCTTCGTCTGGAACACCCTACCTAGAGGAGAAGGAATCCCCCCCGATACTCCTGCTGAAATATCCATCAGAAAATATGTCCAAGGAGCGTGGACTACCTTCGCAAAGGACCCTCAACATGGCTTGGACAATTACGGATGGCCTCGATACACGCCTTACGAGTCGACACTCATTAGACTTGCGTACAACAACAAGACGGGTACAAACAAAGTAACGCCAGCACTTTATGATTCTACATGCAAGTGGACGTTCCCTATTTCGAAGTCGGGTGACTCCACACATTCTACACCGGAGCCTGAGATGCCTGATTTTTGTTGATGAAACGGTGTACTCGGCCGGTCATGATACCACTTCATTGAGGTTCCACTTGGATCGGTCGCCAACCGTTAACCTTTCCCTTTGAATTTTTGAATTATCTTGTTGAAAATCTGGAGATCCTCTTCGGTTGCTAATTCAGCTGTATCTATCAAAACTAAAGGTTATGCATGTTTGAAATAAAAAACTGTCTGTCTCAACACAAACTTTCAACCCTGCGATAGTAGCACGCTTGTGACCTGCGGCTATTATACACATGTTGTTAAGCATCTACCTTATAGCTTTATACTTTCGATGTGTCCCTAGTACGCTAGTTCACGACCTCTAATTCGCCTTTTTCAGCTTCACATTCAGTCCGAATTGAGGCACAAACCAGCGGTTTTCTATGCGCCATGTTTTGTCCAAACTCAGTGGTTCCAGCTGGCAAAATTGGTTAGCCAGTGCGGCCAGAGTTTGAAATATGCTCCAACATACATCATATTCCTGTAATAAACTAGGCACAAGCTTGTAGATCTCAAGTAGGGAGATGTGCTTCCCAAGACATGTCCTGTGACCGCCGCCAAACTACACAGCAGTCAGCATTCTTGAACGTTGCAGATGAAGAGACGGCTGATAAGGGATTTGGACTACCTACCGTGAGAAGACTCGCCTCCATTTTTTTCCTTTGCTCCTCAGGACCGAGCCACCGCTCAGGCCGCCACTCATCCGCATCTTCACCAAACACAGCTCGGTTACGATGGACAACCCAAGCATTCATACCGACACTTGTTCCCTCCCTCAGATACTCACCACACACATTCATTCCTCCCAGCGGCACCACTCGCTCAAGATGCAGCCCAAACGGAGGATGGATGCGACCTGCTTCCTTGACACACGCATCCAGGTACGGAAGACTCTGACTCTCTTTCCACGTCACTGGCATAGAGAGTCCTGTGGTCTGGGATGCTTCGCGGAGTTCGGCTCGCAGACGCTCAAGTGTCTGCGGGTTCTGGAGGAGGTTCTTGAAAATTGTGCGGAGGAAGATAGCGGTGGTATCGCTACCTGCGAGGATATTTGATGAGGTCCATGCTAGAAGTGCCCTTACGCATCTATCAGCTATAGCAGTTTGTATCAAGGAGTTACTCTTACCATTGAGGGATCGATGGGTCTTTCTCCATGGCGGCAATAAAACGCGAGAGGAAGTCTTTGTTGTTGACCTCCTTCTCGATATACAAAGGTTCTAGCCGTTCCTGCTGTCTCTTCAGCGCGAAGCTGACCATGGGAGAGTAGCCAGCTGGTCTCAAGCGGGAGATGATTGGATTCTTGACCCATAAATAATCGAGCCATGGCATCATTCCCACCTACCCACGTGTTAGACGTGACAGCTGAATATCAATCTAATTAGAGGCTCACCACAGCCACATACTCAAACCAGTTCCAAATATCGAGCATGATATTGTCAATATCTCTTCCCCCCTCCAAGAAACCAAGTCGACTCGAGAAAGTAAGTTCACCCACAACATCAAACTGCACCAATATGAGCTCAGCGCCATTTTACCTGTCTAGCTGTCCGCATCAGCAATTCAGCATCGAGAACTTACAGCGAAATACTGCAACCAAGTCCCAAAATCACAAGCCCTTCCACCCTCCACAAACCGCCGATCCAACTGCCCAAAGAAAACCTCAATAGTCTCATCCACAAACGGCTCAAAAGACACCAAATTCGTCATCGAATACGTACTCGCAATCGGTTTCTTCAGCATCCGATGGATCCCCTCATCTTGCGTCGCAAACAGTCCTGGCAGGACTTTCCCCTTTGACATCGGCAGGATAACGTGGTAGAAATCTGACTGTTACACTCTCTATCAGAATCCTGCTTGCAATGCTGGCAGCTGGGGACAGGCCAAACCTTGTTCAACGGCTCTCGCAACTTGTAGATTTTATCTATCTCCAATGGGTCTCCTACGGAGACCATATTCGGACCCATGCGCACGAGATCTCCGTGCTGTTTGTGTAGCGCGATATGCACATCATGAGCACGACGGCTCCAGACCCAGGAGAGCCGGGGGATGTTTGTGAATTTTGCGAGGAACGGTCCGGGGATATGGCGGAGCTTGAACCAGTTATGCAAGAGGAATATTATAGGGCAAATACTGGCGAGGATGAGGAAGTGGTTGCCTGCACCGGTGGCAGTGGATATTAGTTCATTCAGCGCCATTGCGGAGGATGGTGAACCTGGACGGTTGCTGTGAGCTTGTTGGATGTCGAGAGGGATGTTGGTTTAGTATTTTGGGATTTTGGGTAGGATTGGACATTACATGGCGGAAGACTAAGTGGCTGGACTGGCCCGCCATTATTACCGAGTAATTCTTGAGACCGGAGTACTGCACACGCCCCTCAAACTATAGTTTTTGGGACGCGGCGTAATGTCTGTGTGATATCGCCTACGTAGGAGGCTTGCCGAGTGGCTTGATCCTGCTGTGCTGGTGTAACGAAGGAGGATAGTTTGAGCTCGGCGATACCTCTTCGCCACTTCGGGATGGCCTACTCGAAGGGCCATGAGGAGAAAGGGTATTATGTATGACCTTTACGTACATTTGAATATATCTATGCTGCCAGGGAGAAACGGTGCGGAAGTGTCGAAGTTTGTCAAACATATACTTCAATACTTCATGGTCTCTGAGCACGTTATGGAGCCATTCGCTGCAAATTCATCGGTGTTGGGAAGTCGCAGTTCAGTCTCGCAATTTTCATTATTCTATAACATATTAACAAGAGAGATAGCCGTTGAATTTTCTCATAAACAAGATTTTGAAGAGAAAATTGAGCAGTTCAAACACCAAGCCCCCACAGATGACATGAAAGATAACTCCTCACGATCGAGAACTAAGACTGATATACATGAATTGGCCATCAGTTCAGGTCGTTTACAATGCGGCCAAAATATCTGCCGAGATCTTCTCTGCGAGCGCATCTGAAAACAAAGTCAGCACAATCTATTCTCCCAAAGGAAAGCTACCAATTATCTCATCAGTAGCGTATCCAAAGGCAATACTCACAAACAGTGCTCATCGGATGACCCGGCGGCAAAAACGGAAACGAAGAAGCATCCACAACCCTCAAACCACTAACACCCATAACCCTTGCCTGCGCATCAACAACCGCATTTGCATCCCCCGCCGTCCCCATCCGACACGTGCCCGCGGCATGAAAAATTGTGCTGAAGCTCTTCTGGATAAACGTCCAGATCTGCGCATCCGTGCTGACGTTCTTGGTCCCGGGGAAGTACTCGTCGCCGATAACGACGTCTTTCATAGCGGGCGAGTTCCAGATCTGCCGTGTGCGCTTGAAGGAGGCGATGGCGGATTCCTTGTCGGCCGGGTGCGTGAGCCAGTTCGGGTTGACGATCGGGAGCACGGCGGAGTCGGCGCTGGCAATGGAGACGGTGCCGTACGAGAGCGTGGTAATGAGGCCGGCGGCGATGGTGGCGTAGTTGTAGCCGTCGGTGGGGTTGTTCTTTTGGTAGTTGCCAGAGTAGCCGAAGTAGCCACCGGGAAAGATGTATTCGATTTCTGGCCAGTCGGCCGGGAATTGGGCGAGAGATGCTTGCGTGGTGGCAGATAGGTTTGCGCGAGGAAGTTTCTCCCAGCCTAGTTGGTCAGCACGGTTTTGTGGGTAGGCTATTTTATGGGTGGCACTGACCAAATATGTCGACATTGGGGTTGGTCAATGGGCCAGTGCCTTTCTTGTAGTCGGCCACTGCCTGGTTCGCATATGCTGAGTTTCCCAGTGCAGAGCCGGTTATGACATTGACTCGGAAAGTTGTACCGAATAGAACATGGTCCTAGACTAAATCAGTCTTGGAGACACTCGGAGGAAACAGGCTTCCTACACTCATGTTTTGACCTACACCAGGTCTGTCTGCGATCACCGGAATACCATACTTAGTGAGTGTCGCCGCAGGCCCTATTCCCGACACCATCAATAGCTGCGGTGACTGGAAAGCTCCAGCCGAGAGGATTACTTCACGTTTAACACTCAACGTGTAAGTTAATCCTTGGGTGTTCACCGAGACACCAGTTGCTTTCTTAGCCGAGTCAAACAAAATTTTCTTAGCAAGAGTGTTTGGAAACACAATCAGATTTGGGCTGGACTTTACCAATAGGGGGTCCAAAAATGCCGTCTCTGAGGAATCGCGAGTGTTCGTGTTATAGTTGATCGTTCCAAGAGCGTATGCTGAGCCTATGAGCTTGCCACTGGTGAAGCCATTGATCGGGGTGATGCCAATGGAGCTCAAACCTTTCACTACCCAAGTTGCGAAGGCACCAGCATAGTTGGGGAAGATTACGGAGAGAGGTCCAGTCGTTCCGAGAGTAGTTGTGTCATAACAAGGCGTTGCATTCGCTAGTCTTTTACTCTGATTTGGAGGAGTAAACTTCTGGCTCTTCATGTAATAAGGCAAGAAGTTTGCGAAAGAATAGCTGCTATCACCAACTCTATCGGCCCACAGGTCGAGAGAACCTGCAGTTGGGAGATGATCTTCGATGGAAGTCAGCTCGGTGTTTAACCCAAGTTCTATGATACATACATGTCATATAGTTTCGGGCCGAGCTTCCTCCCAGGGTCTTTCCACGTGGGTAGTGGACAGCTGCACCGAGAAGTCCCTACGCAGCCTCAGTCAGATAAGATCTGGGATGATCAGTAGAGTCATAATTACTGTCTGTGGAGTAGTGATGATCCCCCAGTCGATCCCCGGTTGCCAGTCATCCTGGTCTTTCCCAGCATAATAGATATCCGTGCTTGGTACCTGACTGATATTACCATTGGTCAACTCATAGAAGCCACCAGCTTCGACCACGCCAACAAGCAATGCAGGATTCTCCGCTAGTCGTGCTGCGACAGTGAGACCGGCGTTTCCTCCACCAACTACCAGGTAGTCAAAGTTGTATGCTTGGCCTGGTACTCCGAATGATGACCCAAGAAGAATTCCTCGCGGGAGTGTCAGGGGTGCGGCGACTGTGCCTGAAGCAAGCAATGCAAGCAGATGAAGTGTTGTTGGTAGCATCTTGGTGTGTTCAATTCCACGTGGATGAATGGGTAAGGTAACACTTTGGAGAGTGACAGCAGGATGCGAGTATGACTTGGCAGCTCAATGATAGGACAGCACAGGCTGGAAATTCAGAACTTCAGTGTGTGCTTGAAGAAGATCTAGAAAAGAAGTTCAAGAAGCACCGATATTATATGTCCTATCCCTCTAGCGACAAGGCGTTTATGAATTTAACGCAGTCTTCCAATACGACGGCACGGCAAGTCGCTGCTTCTGTTCCCATGGAGCTCCATGGTTTTATCGAGCCAAAGATGGAAGAGAGCCTTGAAGTGAGGCTAAAATTGGAATCCATGGCGTCTTCTGACTGTGCGTGATATCGGCCCTTGAGTGCTCTTTCACTCTCTTTCACTGAGCACTCGAGTCTCTCAGCCTAGCATAGCCTAGTGCCAGTGGTCGTTCACGAGAGGCAGGCAAATGTGAGACTTAGTATAAGCTAGTAAGCTTGCTGTGCCCCCTGTATCGGGAACCTCTACTTCAGCACGCGGCTCGGGAACCGATATCTCTCTCTGCTCACCTTGAGCGGAAATTAGGGCTCTAGACTGTAGCAAGTTATTCTTGGAGATAACTTTTGCTCTGCCATGCTCTGAAGAATGATCTTGGGATCTTGGCACTAAGTAAAGATGATTCGGTATACACAAGCGACAGTAGTGCGTAGACTCAGTTCCTTTAGACCACTAGCGTACACAGTTGGTCGAGTCATTTCAGATCTCGGCGAAGTCTGAGACCGCTGGGTGGCGCCGAAGTGTCAATAAAACTGCTTGGCTATACAAAAGTATAAGCGACAGCTGAGATAGCTCTGGCTTCAGCCAACATTCCACTGCGACGGACGAATGTTGAGGTGTATGCAGTGTAAGGCTTTCTCGCCATACCACCGTGTAAGCGGCGCTTCCTCTGCTTATCGAGGCTTTGAAAGCAGCAAGTCAGATTTCACAAGTTACTTGTCTTATGCATATCTTCAGAAAGCTGATGGTCGAAACTGTACCCACGCCAAGGTCATCTGAACCCAGGTGTAGCATTTTCACATGGCTTGCCAGGAGTTCTTACACCGAAACGCATGGACATGTACACGAGCCATTCACGAGAATCCCATGCTGATGGTTTACTTGAATGTGACATTACGTCACCGGACCGGCGTAAACAAACCAACAAATCCAACCGCATAGCAACAAGGAACACGAAGGAACCGAACGGGTGGATGATATGCTGTCGTGCCTTCCTTCCAGGTAACAACAACCAAGCCCTCCTGCCCCGCTCTCATCTTCAAAAAAAAAAGATAACTTCCTCCAACGGTTCATCATCAGTCTCTCTGAAAATTAAAAAATTAACAAATTAACTTCAACTCTCAAATCTCATCTACACTACAGCAACAGCAACGAAGAGACCCTTCAAGCACAAACAAACGCCGAAACTCAAATAAATACCATGTCTCCACTCGCTGGCAAAGTAGCCTTGATCACAGGAGCATCCAAAGGTAGCTTCAATTTCCAGATTCTCGACTCCTTCACGCTAACTTACTCCGACAGGAATTGGCAGAGCAGCTGCTCTCGCCTTGGCCAAGGATGGAGCTTCCGTAGTCATCAACTACTCCTCCGACTCTGCTGCCGCCGATGAAGTCGTCAAGACGATCGGTGCGCAGAGCTTCGCTATCAAGGCCGACGTGAGCACGATTGCTGGTGTTGATCAATTGGTGAAGGATACCATCAGCAAGTTTGGAAAGATTGATATTCTGATTCCCAATGCCGCTATTCTGCCCATGAAGGATTTGGAGCATACGACTGAGGAGGACTTTGACAAGGCATTTGCTCTCAATGTCAAGGGCCCCTACTTCCTCGTTCAAGTACGTAGTTCTTGGGACAACCTTGATACCTACATCTCGGTTAGGATTTTGCTGCTAACCACAGAACAGAAAGCCGTCTCCCACATGTCAGCCGGCTCCCACATCATCTTCATGTCCACCACTCTCTGCACCGCCTCAACCGTCACCCCTCCCTATCTCCTTTACAACTCCACCAAGGGAGCCATCGAGCAAATGACCCGCGTCCTCAGCAAGGATCTCGGCGTAAAAGGCATTTTCGTAAACGCTGTCGCGCCTGGCCCTACCGGAACCGAACTCTTCTACAAGGGCAAGAGCGAGGACTTGCTGAAGATGATCGCGGGATTCAATCCACAGAAGAGAATTGGTACTCCAGAGGAGGTTGCTGCTACGATGGCTTTCTTGGCTGGTAGTCCGTGGGTCTCGGGACAGATCCTTCGGGTCAATGGTGGTATGGCCTAGAGTGAGCGCAGTCTCGACATTCGGGGGTGAAAGGGATGATTTTAAAGGATGATCAGCAACATGTCTTGATCTGGGGAGTTAGGGAGCGCTCATGATGGCTCAGATACATGATAATGAAATTGAAATCCCTCTAAACTATACATGACCTACAATTCTTATCCAAAATGTGACTCGCAAGCCCAAGAGGCTCCATAGCATGGCCGTACCTGCAGTCCTTGAGAGCTACCTTAGCTTGTGGGCGAACCAGACCCGTTTTTCACGTTACACAAATTCATCCTCGCATCTCGGACCCGCGTACACCTGTTGACTACAGAATTTCATCACTGGCGTCCAAAGTCGTAACACCGATAACCCGACTTTTGTGGCTGGAAGACGCGTACGACCTGGTCTACATAGCTCCATCAGGTTATTACACCCACGAAAGCCGTATGCGCCGCGCCAACACACTCACGAAGCCCACGAGATGAACGACCTGCCACAGCCCCCTCTCTCCACGACTTTCCACGACGTCGAGTTCCAGCACGATCCCGCAACCTCATCAGGTCAGGTTGCAAACATGTCTAAGCACGACGCGACGACGGATTTCCCAGACGGCGGAAGAGAAGCCTGGCTCGTCGTACTCGGCGGGTGGTGCGGCCTCTTCGTCTCTTTCGGCTGGATCACCTGCATTGGCGTCTTCCAAACCTACTACACCACAACACTGCTCTCTGCCTACTCCTCCTCTACCATAGCATGGATACCGTCCTTCGAGACCTTCGCCCTGTTCATCGGCGCACCGCTGTTCGGCAGGCTCTTTGATTCCTACGGCCCAAGATGGCTGCTGGTGGGAGGCAGTTTCTTTCATGTGCTGGGACTGATGATGGTGAGTCTTAGCGGTACGTATTGGCAAGTGTTCCTGGCGCAGAGCGTATGTAGCGCACTGGGGGCGGGCGCGGTGTTTTGGGCGTGTAATAATGCAGTGGGTACTTGGTTTGGGCGGAGGAGGGGGTTGGCGATGGGGGTGCTGAGCTCTGGTAGTTCGGTAGGGGGTGTTGTTGGGACGTAAGTTTTTTGCGTTGTGGTTCACCTGGAATTTCTGTCTTAATGAGGATGGGATTGACGAGAAGCAGAGCTAGTATACCGACGATGATCGAAAAGGTCGGATTCGGCTGGTCTATGCGAATTGTTGCTTTCATGTTCCTCTTCCTGCTCTCGATTACAATCCTAACAGTACGATCGAGGCTCGTGCATAAACCGTCAAAAATGTATGCACGAGATATCGTGACACCTTTGAAAGAAATGCCTGTCTGGACGCTCTCAATAGCAGCATTTTTCTTCTTCCTTGGCGTCTTCTTGCCATATAACTTCCTAGTCGTGGAAGCAGTCGACAAAGGAATGTCCCCCAAGGAAGCCAACAATCTCCTCGTAATCCTTAGCAGCACCAGGTTCGTTCCCTCCCACTGCCGAGAATGAGCCAGAGTTAACGATCCTAGCATCATCGGCCGCATCATCCCCGGCTGGCTCGGCGACCGCTATGGCCGCTTCAATATCATGATCCTGACAACGTACCTCTCCTCTCTCCTCGTCCTGGCCTTCTGGATCCCTGCCCCCTCCAACGCCGCCCGCCTCGGCTTCTCGGGCCTCTACGGGTTCTCCTCTGGCACCTTCGTCTCCATGATCCCCACGCTCATCGTGCAGGTGTGCGCGGACCTGAAGCACATCGGCGCGTACATGGGCGCCGTCTATCTTGTGCTGTGTCCGGCGATCCTGTTCGGCCAGCCAATTGGAGGGGCGTTGGCGATGCCAGGGTATGTGTGGATGAAGGTATTCTCTGGGATGACGATGTTTATGGGCGGTGTAGGATTTGTGGTTGCGCGGTCGGTGTATATTAGGAGGAAGGGAAGGGTTGGATGGAGGATATAGAGGGATGGTGGTGTTGGCGCTGTTCAAATGCGTGTATAGGTATCTAATATGTATGATATATTTAGAGGGCTCATATGGTAATTCAGTCGTATACTGCGAGCGCATCTGTCTAGACGGCCATTAAGTAAAATGCTGAGAAATTGTAGCTGATGCACGGTACTGAATTAAGTCCCGTTAGCCAGATGAGATTCGTGGAGGTGAGGAAGGCCGGAACAATGAATACATTCTAGGTTACCGAATACCGGCATACAAGGGTGTTCAGTTCCATCTTTGGATGCGGCCAACCCGCCGATCCAGGAGGCATTTTGTCCTGGGCAGCTCGTCGGATTTCCAGTTCCGGTTTCTCTTCGCCTGGCATCAGCCCACATGGAGTTTTTACTTCTACTCATCTGTACTTGTCGAACCTAGGTTTCCGTATAGATCCTGTGCCTAAAAAATTTGACTTCGCAACTGTACATGTACCCAAAAGTTGGTAGACATGAAAATATAATCTAGATGTAGTCATTATTAATGGTATGAAGTGCTCATGAAACTAACAAACACAATGAGTAACCGCAGTCCATGATAACTCTCCCTTAACTATTTCCCTTCGCTGTGTTACTGAATTCCATCCAAACGCCATGATCCCAGCGACAGCGTAGAATAGATATCCATGCTCGTTCCCGTAACGTAACTTCCACCTCGCAGCCCTCTCATGAACACTAGTTGTTTTGCGTGTTATTGAGAATTCTCAAGATAGCCAAGAATAAATTGATGATATCCAAATACAGGCTAAGCGCAGCCGCAATCTCCTCCTCAACATGATAATGTCTCATGACCAGCTGTGTATCCACCAGTATGTATCCGGAGAAGACCAGCGCGCAAACGCCACTCCATATCAACTCTGTCGTACTGCCGAATGGGAAGAAGACGCCCATCATGCCGAAAAGGAATACGCCCCATAGAAAGACGCCGAGGTATGGAAGCCAGTGAGTGAAATCGTATTTCGTTTGACAGGCAACGAGAGTGAGCGCGATGAAAATGCCGGCTGTGAGAACAACAGCTTGGAGAACGATCTTGGATGAATAGAAGGAGGTGACAACAGATATACCATAGGCTTCGGTGAGGGTAAATGCGGAGAGGAAGAGCAGGTTCATTGGGTATGACTTGCGCTTCCAGAATGTGAGGCCAAAGAAAACTAGGGAGGCGAGTATCTAGTAAAACCATTAGCATTTGTTCAGATGCATTTTCTTAAAGATGAGATCTGAGGAGAACATACAGAAACGAGCATGAAGCCTGGATGGTCCTGGATCCAATTCTTGTAGCTATCACTCCAGAAGCTGACCACGCTCAGCGCAGCAGTGGAAACGAGCTGTACCGCGAGGATCGCATACACCTTGCGCACGAACGCCATACGGATATCAATCGTAGCTTCGGAGACCATGCCGCCATACTTGAAATCATCGGGGGTGTTATCAGTGCTAGAGCGTGGGCTGCCTGCTAGGAGAGCATCGTGGTCGGATTGCGCTGTAGGCTCGGAGTAGGATGGTGGCGGTTGGGTGTAGGCAGTAGGGTTATCGACGCTGTCCCTCTGAGGGGCGGCAGTGTATTTGGTGGAGGAAGACATCTTCACCGCTCTGGGGTTTTGGTAATACTGTCGAGATGATGCAGCAGACGCTAGGGTGGTGTTGAAGAGTTGGTGGTGTTTTAGGTAGAAGTGATTGACACAGCGTTGCCGCATTTAGCGTGGTTGTCAGCCCCGTTTCATATCACGTGATATAAAATCTTATTCACTTCAAAGGGCCTCAGGACAAGCTCGAGCAACGACAGCCGATTAAAGGGGCGGCTGGAGAGGTAGCTGGCACTGCTTCTCTGTGAGTATTTGCTGTGTATACTCTCCTCATGGCCAGAGTCGAGGAAGAGAGCTTGTGCTGGTTGGTTCGAATCCTGCGGCTGCCAACCCATCCTGCTCATGATAACAGCGTGACTAGTAGGACGATGGATTTGCGAGTAGCGACCGCAACCTCGAAAGCGACTGCAACTCGATCTCGTATTGTCCTTAGGGCCCAACAGTTCACGCGCGGCTCCGGTCACAGTGACAGATGGGATTGTGCTGGGGAGCGATCACGGACGGTGGTCGTGTTGGAGGAAGGTGGCTGCAGTGAAGCATTCGTGAAAGCCGGCAGCAACTCCCCAGGGTTTTTCTACCTCAACACAGCCTCAGTTGGATCACCCAGATCTCATATGCGGTAACATCATACATAGTACACAAACCAAACATACAGCACATACAATTCTATGGACCTGGGAGAGCATCACCACTTCCTGCAGCCGTAGTCCTGCTCGACAGATTCTTGAACCCTCATTGAAGTGACACCACCATTTTACAGAACACATAGCATGCACTTGGCCCACACAAGGGCAGACACAGTCACACCATTCGGGGGAGTCAGGGCCTTGGAGGGTTTGGTTTTTGAGGAGCACGGAGGGGACGGTTTGGACGCGAGAGAACGTTGTTGGGAAGGTTTTTCCCTGTGAGAACAAGGCGGGTCGTGGAATCACGGTTGCTGTTGCCAACGGAGTTGCAACATGGCTTCACTGCGGCCGTAGCCCACCATGTATCTAGGGACCGCAGACATTGGAGGACAGTTGGTCGCCGAGTCAGAGCTTTATATCACAGTCACAAACAGAGCACTTCTGTCAACGGATATGTATATATGCGTAGATAGAAGCCAGACGGCTCAGCGGAGGAGGTTGCTGGTCAAACGAGTGCGATGAAGTGAGGTGCGTCTCCTGAGGTAGACGCAGCTCGGCAACTGGTGCCAAAGCTGGGTTATTCCGGCATAGCTGTCCCTACAATAGACGACTGGAAGCGAGTTTGAATAAACAAATGAATGATAGAATGTAGGAGGCCCTTAGAGCGTGGATATGGCTCTTTGATAAGTATGATAGAATATAAGCTCAGTGGTAGAGCTGCATTAAAGAAGCCCTGCTATACATTAAAATGAGACTTCTTATAAAATTAGGCAGGAGAACGACAACACAAACACAATTTTCTAATAGGAGGGGTTCAAGGTGTCCGGTAGTGACCATGTAATATAGCATCTAAGAAATCACAAGAGATAGTAAGGCGTGTACGAATTTGAAAATGCTTAAAGTCCAAGTGTCTTTATTTTTTTCTGGGTACGCAGGGTTTTTCGGCACAGTGATGGACGGTAGATTCATAGCAGCTTATGGTGGCGTGCTCGAGCGAGCTCGAGTCTCAACGGGGCTAGGAAGTAGAATGGCACAGAACGAACGACGACAATACCTGAGTTCAAGATCTGGATCCCAGTATCTCTGAAATCAGAACCCACAAGCGCGGGATATGCTGAAGCTCTTCTTTGAGGCACAAAGAAGACTAACTACTCTAAGTAGGTGGCGCAGATGTCAAGTATGGTACCTATGGTCACTCGAGGACTTTGTACATAATACAGGCACAATAGTAGAAGCCATGGGAGTTAGATACCAAAGGTTGCCAGCTGCACTCCAACGCTTCAATCCACCAACCACGAATTCCCCCTTCGTCGCGTAGTGTACGATGATCACAGGCATCAGGATTGTGAATTGAGATGAGAGACATTTATAACGCCTAACCAGGACGTATCAGCAGGGCAGGAGAAGAAGTATGACACAAACCACTCCTCCATGTAGAGCTAGTGGTAGGTGATGATGTTGATTAATATTTTGGTCCTGTTTGACCTCCCGAGGGGTATTAGGACGTGCTAAGCTATTGATATACATACAAGAATACACCAGAAAGCAAGTCAGTGGGGAAGCCAGGAGGGTTCGTATGTCTTCTATTTTTAGATGAAAATTCCTCCCCGCCGATAGGGGGAGGCTACAGTAAGGAGTAAGAGAGGGAGTATTTCTCAGTTTGTAAGCTCTGATATAGAAGAGCTGTATGTTTGAATGATGAAGGAGTCAGCCTAGTGCATTGGGCCTGCTAAGAGCGGGTCCCAGAGAGAGACTCAGTAAATGGAGTATGAAAAAAGAAAGAAAGAGACTAACAACACCACAGAAAACAAGAGATCAAAGAGATTTGATAATAAAGGTAGAGGTGGTTAGCCGCTGTTGTCGATTGCATACTTTTGCGTAGAAGTTGGCCGACCCGCCTTGTTCTCACAGGGAAAAACCTTCCCAACAACGTTCTCTCTTGCCCAATCTCCCAGATTCCTAGACTTGTGTGTGCTTTGAATGTGAAATATCGTTCTGTAGGTTGGGTTACTTCGTCTGAGACCTGGGTGGTTCGACCGAGGCTGTCTTGAGGTAGGAAAACCCTGAAGAGTTGCTGCCGGCTTGCACGAACGCTTCATTGCAGCCACTGACTTGCGTGCATAGGTTGTATCCAATTCAACAACAGTAAAAAACTGCCAAAACCAAGCTCTTCTTCCATTTGTCGGTTTGCCATTTTGGGAAAGAGTGGGACTTGCGGGTGACAAACGTCCTATGTCAACAACAATAGTTTGATCTTCTGAAGAATCAATAGTAGTGTGTGTAGCTGGTAAAGAAAGGGCTTGTCGTTGTAGATTTTGGAGTCGTGGCTTCTTTTGAGCAGGGGTTGGAGATAGAGGATACTGGTCTAGGTCGTGGGAATTCAAAGTTGCGTAGTTTAGTAGGGCTCGTTTTTGAGTACTTGGGTGTCAATAAGACTTCTAGAACTTGGAGAACCCATCCTACAGAACCAAAGGCCCGTAGTTATTGTGATTATTCAATAAGCACCCTATATCACCCAAGTTATCCTCACATTGTTTGCTTCTTTCGCGAATTATTCTGCCTATATACTAACTCTATATGGTAAGAGCTAGGCCTATCTAGCCACACCGCCTCGAAACTGATCCAGCGTCAGTTCAGTTCAGACCTATACATGAACTGAACTGATCAGTATCAGACCTTCTCAAAACCCGAACTGAACTGATCTGATCGGAGCCCTATCCCTCTGTTGAATTCCTAGGAGGTCTTTTGGGCTCAAGTGGCCAATCATAGAAATTTCTGACGATCTTGTTGCAGTGTACAAGATGATCAGGTGTTTTGGGCACGCCGCAACTGCACTCCAGGATCGCATCAAGATGGTTGTACTTAGTGTGGTAAAAACTAAAGTCACCATGCCATGTTCGCACTGCTAGTAACCAGTGCAGTATGATTCGTGGTAGGTCAAGCTCAGGGAAGGGTTTCACCGCGTAGGGCAGTTCCCATCTTCGGTACTTCGCCGAGAGTCTTTTAGGACGCTGTCTTCCACTAGGATAGTGCTGCGCTGCGTTTGATACCTCTTGCACACGATTGATTACGACAGACTGTGAGTTTGTTAGACAGAGGATCCGTGCAGGGGACTGGCCGCTGTGTATGTGCTACGATACCAGCTAAGGCATCTGCCTGTTTATTTACCTTAATCCCCATGTGAACAGGGGGCCACTTTGCTCTGATATCCGCTGAGAGGAACGCATCTTGGCAGTTGTGAAATGCCCATTGAGAGGAGTCTGATGCTTTACTCACCCATCATGCACCATATCACTGAAGTGCTGTTGGTGCACACCCATAGCCTATTATCACTCAGAGCAGGGTTCCTAAGTGCTTGAAGCTTTTTCCATGCTCCTATTGCCTCAGCATCAAAGATGTGAGAGAGACTGTATATTGTGCCCAGACCATTCATTACTTTTCTATGGTTTTGATGGATTGCATAGCCATGTCCCACTCTATGCACTCCGCCCTTCCATTGCTCAGAGCCGTCTGAGAGAATTAGTTCGTCACTCTCTGAATAGACTTCGACCATTTCTTAAATGCTGAATGTACTACTTCAGGCCGGGTTTAGGCTGAGTCAGCACCCTATATCTAGATGCGGTTCCCTCTCAGACTCTCTTAGAAATACCATCAGATCAACCTTACAGCATTAAACTCTATCCCAGCGTCTTCCTTCTTCATCTCCAAAGTTGGATTTGTTCTGCACCCTATAGAGAAGTGTGGTAGCCGTAACACCGGCCTCTGTGCAGTAGGAATTAGTGCCGCTGCTCACTGCACCCTTGTAGTCCTCTGACTACCATTTGCTCGTACCATGGCCACCACTACGGCCCTTTTAGCTAAGGGGTGACTTGCGTCCACTGTTTGTATGCGGAGAGTCAGCCATGATCTTGCGTCCTCATGTGCAACCTCCACCGAAGGGAAGCCTGAGTCTCTGAGTAGGGCACGAATTGGGGTAGTCCTCCAAATCGGGACTACCCCTCTTGCAGCTAGTGTGACTGCACTTTGAATAAGTTGCGAGTGCCCACAGCTAGTGGGAGATGAATCAAAGATGGCGATTTCTTGCTTCGTGACTAGGGTCAGAAGGGTTGAGGTGCGGCACAATGTATCGCCGGGAGAGGACTCGGCCTTGTTGCAGTGGAGTCAAGGTCAGTGTGCTCCCGCGAACAGAGAAGGATTTTAGATGGATATCGTCAGCGGAGATGCTGAGGAAGACAAAAAGAAAATAGGCAAACACTCCATCGTCTGCGACCGACGTAAAGCCACATATGCAGTCCGACCCCAAAACGACGAACTCAGACTGCTTAGGAGGCTTAACATTTGCTTTCATCATCAAGCCGTACAAGCTAGATCGTGCAAAGAAGATGTCCATGGTCGACCGAAATGGCGGCCCGAAGGTCAAGATGAAGGATGCCAAGGAGCCCTCGTACCTGGTGAAATCGGTGATAGGAGAAGGCGCTCCGCTTGAAGATGAGACGGGTATTGCGATATTGAGACCAAAAGTGGTGAACAAGAAAGGGTTGGCGAGGTTGGTGCATAGGAACTTTGCTGGTGATTATGCTGGGAAGTGTGACTTGGGAGGAAGAGAAGACGTGTCGGTGCTTGAGGCAATTTGATGATTGGGTTTGAAAGCAGAATATTTGTAAGATACGTCTTAGTGTGATAGGATTTGGCGTAGACTAGACATAATAGACACAAGCTCATGGTGACACTATCAAGATATGAAAGTGAACACTCCGGTATTAGACCACAGCTGTAACGCGTATCCACTCTCCGGACGAAGAGGTATTGTTGCATCGATCGGATGTCCATGCTCAGAGCTCAAACATCATGTCGACTCATAATGAACTTTTCGGACGAATGATCCCGTTGATGCAGTAGCAAACTCACTCAGTTCGACCAGAGCTTACGGTGTTCTGATACACAGTGAGACGCATTCGCTCATACCGGGTTGTTTCTCATGCAAACTCACCGTGATTAATGTGAGTCTTGTATCGCGACAGATTGCAGCACAGTATTTCATGTAGACCACCAAAATGTTATATATAACCGTCCCGACCAGCATACGTAGATATTCTTAGTAAACTGGTGTGACTCTGTAAAGTGACATGACGAGGTGCAGTGAATCCATCTTCTATGCGAACACAAGCGTATGTATGATGAACGAAACTTTTGCCAATGTGATCCTTCCACATAACAGGAAGCCATGATCCATCATCACCCACATCATCTGAACCCAAACTCCAGTCCTACACCAGACACCATCCAAATGTGTCAAGAATCCTGACACAACAACAGACAAAAGCCAGATAACTACTTCTTCAAGATTCCCCTCAAAACCTCGAGTTCGCCTTTCATCCTGGCGACCTTGACTTTGAGAGCGTCTCTCTCAGCTTGAGCCTCTTCCAACGCCTTTTGCAAGCCCGTGGCTTGGTTCACACACTTTTGCCGGTAGAAATAAGCTGCGAGGGTATTCAGGGTACGTTTTTGAACTTTGGACGAAGCATGGGCAGCTTCAGGTAAGAGCGATGGTCTTGACGAAGTGGGCTGTGAAGTGGATGAAGTTGATGAAGTGGGTTGTGATTGCATGTCAGTATCTGACGAAACGATCAAAGTCTGGTGATATTCCTGTTTTTCGGAGGAGTGGCTGGAGTCTGTTGGTATAATGATAGGCGAGGTGTTGATTGTGTCAGGAATCGTGTATGGTATCAAGATTTGGCCTGCTAATGACGCGGAGGACGAGTCAGTCGTCGAGTCGTAAAGCGTTTAGTTGTTTGCATGATCGGGATAGAGAGTGATATCGGGAACATGCCACTTAAACCAGTCACCAAGATAGTATGCGGTGTCTAGTTGGGAGTGCCAGGTGTCATCTGCCTGAGTGTGGTAGATATGCGGATCTGGGAGAAGGTATGTGTCGGGACTCGGAAGGATGAAGTTTGTGTCGAATGATAGAGCATCGTAGGTATCAAGTTGGAATGAGTCGAAATTCGAGTCGTCATGGCGGTATAGTTGTAATAGAGAGTCATTGTGTTTGGAAGAAATGGACTGAGGCCTTGCTTGCTGCTGCAGAACTTCCTGCTGCGCACATTGCTCTGAAATTGATTTGAGCGGGCAAGCTACCCGCTACTTCTCTTCAAATGAGATGAGTTGATATGGAAGGACTCGAAGAGTCGAAGTAGCTTGATGTGAAGAAGAATGATGGAAGGCGAGGGCGAGGAAGGTTGATATAAGCACTAGAAGTAACAGGCTTATGGAGAGAATGATATGCATGCTACTACAGGCACTTGGCAAAGAGTGACTCATGTCCTTATTTAGACATCAAGCGCAAGCATGTTTTTGTTCGCCGAGCTATAGTGTTGCTGAGGTTCGATAAGTAAGCCATTTGTATGAGCGAAATTGGTTCGCACAGCGAATAAATGCTGGTATGACGTTCTTGATTACAGCAGCAGTAATTCCTTTTCGTTTTGCCAAAGTGAACAATTAGGGTTCAAAAGAAACCTCCGGGGTACACAGTGTCATATCTGACCTAGTCACGTGAGTTTCATACGTTCTTGAACCTGAACTTCGAAGCATCTAACAAAACTCTAAACTAAGTGGTATACATAGACTTCTTCAAGATGCTGCAGACGACAAACTGGAGCATCCGTATATCATGATGTCGGAGATAGTGTTCACGCATTTCCATTTTCTTGGTGGTGGGCCACTGGGGTACCAAACGTTGACGGAGGATATGGCGTGGATTCATGCCGCGACGTCGTGGAGACATTGAAGGGAAGGCCATTAATTAGAATTGATGGCTATACGGCGATTCTGAGGGGTGAGTATGGGACGTTCGTCGATGGAAAGCTTTAGTGGTGTGGCACGCACATGGCAACTCTGGCTAAGGTAGATGGAAAGTGGACGATCATTGGATTTTGGGATATCGATGAGACCACCGAATTGACATCAATCTCCCAGAACTTAGAACTTAGAACGTGAACAAGACCTCCCATCTATACCTCACATTCTCACCTGCTTCTCAACTGCTAACACAAGGCACAGAGAGAAAGGGAGCTGCATACCTTCCATCCCAAATTTCCTCAACGGATGGTGCACCAGATAACTCACCGACATATTGTTACTCGTCCTATTTTGCGCAACACTTTTCCAGCTAAACACCTATAAAGCCTTCTCGCCTGATCAAACTGGATCGAAATGAAACTGTCGGAAGTCCTGCATCACATGTTCATCCACAGTGTGGTTCTTTATATTAGAGAGCTCTGTCGGCGGCGAGGGTAGACGGGCTGAACTATTCGTCGGCGATAACATATTGAAGTTGTGACGACTTGGCTATGCGGGTGTCAGAGATGGTACTGGTTTTGATGCAGAGAACGTAGAGATCTCGACATCCTACTCGCCATATGCTCAACAAAATCGGTCAAATCAGCGGAATGAAGCTAGTCAGCCACTATGCCGTTGGTCTCATCTTACCTGAGCACTCTAGAGAAGGAAGCACGTTCAAGGAGATCGCCTGATTATCCGTGAGGAATATAGACTCATCCATGCAGTCACTGCAAAATTCAGAACCTCAAACGCTGCAGCCATAAGATACAGACTACATACCCAAAGCACATTGACTCCGAGCCAGCCAAAATCTGGCATTTGATGCCTTCACGAAAGAGAACAATGGAAGATATTGGGCTTCGGGAGCAAGCCACCCATTAGTAACGACAACTAGGCCGATCCCGCAACAGGAATCTACAGCTCGACACATGTTTTCATGTGCTCAGGGAAAATCAGAATGAAGAAAAGAAGGAGAACCTCCAAAGCCATTGCTGTAGTTGCAATTCAGCTCCATCAGCAAATCATGCACCTGAAATCGAGAATGTCGATATGTACACTGTTAGGCGCGAGACACCACCGTCTTCGGTATTGTAACATACATCTCTAAGGAGATGTCCGGGTCATTCCCAGGCCACACTCCATGGTAAAGCAAATATGTGAAAAATCAAAAAGCCAAGTAACTCCAGGAATGCCAAATGTGGTGGTACATATCCATGACACTAGGGACTTACTGCGCATTGACGCCAAACAAGAACCCAAGCTCCCGAACTCCAAGACGGTTTATAGACTTGCCGGCGGTTTCATCAAGCGCAGCATCCACAAGCTTCTTCTTTTTCTCCTGCAACGCGATAATACGATCTTCAACAGTGTTTTCTGCAAGAATTCGGTGGACTTCTACCTCCTGTCGTTGACCGATGCGATAGGCACGATCGACGGCTTGCATCTCGATGAAAGGGTTCCAGAAAGGGTCGAGGATGATGACTCGAGATGCGGCGACCAGATTTAGTCCTGCATTACCGGCCTTTAAGGAAATGAGCATGATCTTAACGTTGGACTTGTCGGTAAAGCGTTCGATAGCCTCTGTGCGCTCCTTAGGCTTCATGCCACCATCGTAGCGTTCCATGTTCCATCCCTTTGCTTCGATAGGGACTTGAAGAAGGTCGAGAAGAGTGACGAATTGACTAAAGATGATAGTCTTCTGACCTTCTACCTGAAACTTCTCGAGCAGTTCGACAGCCTTATCGATCTTGGAAGATGAGTCCCAATTTTTCTTCAAGTACTTCATATACTTCTTAGCACCAGCTTTGCTCTTCTTCGCCTCCAGCTTTAAATCAGCCATCTTCAGACCATTCTTCTTTGGCCTCTTAGCTACCTCCTTTCCCTTTTTGGACTTCTTGGTTTTCTTGCTCTTGGCCTTCTTAGATCGTAATTTCTTCGGTTCAAGATGTTCATCCTCGCCGTCTTCGATGTCCCCCTTAACGTCATCTTCAGAGTCTGTGAGAGATGTATCGGGGATGATAAATCTACGGAGATTTCCCCGATTGTCGGCATCGGACTGCTGAGCCTCAGAATCTGCATCGCCGTCGCTCTCCGAGTAACTATCCGAGTAACTATCACTGTCGCTGGCCTCATCGTCACTATGCATATTAACCTCATCAATCTCTTCCTCCTTAGAACCGTGTACCTTCTTGAAGGTGGTGTAGTTGATAAGCTTCTTCATATCAACCTCTCCACGGCACGAAGGACACTTAGCAGCTCCTCCATGCTCGTCATTTTGAGCGTTGTCGACGGCTTGCTGCTGGGAGATCCTAGTCAAACACTCAGAGCAAGTGTCGTGTCCGCAGGGGATGATGATGGTTGGATTTTGTGCAGCGTCGTAGCAGATAGGACATTCGAAGTTTCCGTCAACAGCTAGGATTCTTGCTACGACATCAGGTGCGAGGCTTCTAGCAAGATCCATCAACTCCTCGGAGCCTAGATCACTTCCGTCCGGTGGTGCCTCTTGGAGATCTTGGATCAGGTACGGGTGACAACAGCATTGTCGAAGACGTAAGAGGATGACAAGCATGTTTGAGTAGTTCTTACCAACGGTTCCGGCATTTATGTATCTGTTGAAGGTCACTTGAGCTCCCTTCTCCAAAGAGTTGTAATAGGCTTGCTCATCGTCGTTGAAGACAACATGTTGGATCTCTTCGGTCTTTTCGGGCAGGCTAATGATAGGCTCGCCGTCGATCAATGATTTCTTGGTGCGACGCAGGAGAATGGCACCGAGAAGAGCCTGGAGCTTCTTCATAGCATTGTCGGTGGCATATTCCGATCTTGATTTGCTGTACAAGCTGTTGAAATCGCCCTTGAACTTTTTTGCGTCGTTGTATGGTCGAATGCGGAGGAATTTGATAAGTGATTGAAGCTCGCCAATGTTATTCATCATCGGCGTTCCAGTGAGACAGAAGCGAGTTCGTGCGGAGAGTGAACACACAGCCTTAGAGCTGCCTGTTAGATGGTTCTTGACGCATTGAGCTTCGTCGAGAATTACTCTGTAAAATTGACTGCGAGGGCCCAGGAATGGGAACAGAGACTTCATCTTTTGAAGTTCATGTGGAGTCTCTAGGTCAGCTCTTGAAAGTTTGGCGTCTTCGGTGTACTTGTCGTAACGCTTCCACTCCGATGCTAAAGTTCCGTAAGAAGTCATGACCACATCGAACTGTGACAGCTCATCCCAGCCCTTCTTTCTTCTTCCAGCACCGTGGGCAACGTGCACACTCAACTTATAACCAGGCTTGAGTTTGATATTAATCTCCCGAGCCCATTGCTGAACCAAGGCTACCGGGCCAACGATCAAGGTGGTCTTACGTCGACGATCAGTAGATGGGCGACTCAAGATCAGGGCCAACGCGCTGATGGTTTTGCCGAGACCCATGTCATCTGCCAAAATACCACCTTTGTTGGTGCCGTTCTCCATAGATTTGAGCCATGTCAAGGCAATCTTCTGATGTTCGTACAGTGGATATTTCATTCCCTCTGGAGTTCCTTCTCGATTTGCAGGCTCAAGATCGACGTCGGGCTTGATGTTCTCTAGAAGGTTCTTGAGATCCTCAGCGGTCTTCCGAGGGTCGTTCATGACGTAGTCATATTGATCTAGGTTTCCCTGGAATTCACCGCTGTTCATCTTATCACGGAGACTCTGCAATGTTTCTTCAACAGAGATGGGTTCACTAACATTGTAGCCTTTCATACCGTGCATGCCGCCCATATTACCCATACTAACGGTAGCAGATCCCACGCCAGCAGGTTGAGGATAGACATATTGCCCACCGAAGGCCGAGAATTGAGCAGGCCCGTAGATCTGCGGTGCTCGGGCAGAAATACTTGGTGACAATGAAGCTTGAGTCATCCGAGGTGACATGGATTTGCCTCTACCACCGGCCATTACCTGCGCCGTAGAGTTGGCAGCAGCTATACCTGAGTATGCTGCCCTTCGGGGTAGAGGAACATACCGGCCATTAGGAGTGAAGCTTGATGCCGAAATGAACTCGACTTCGGAGTCATCAGCGCTGGAGGAATCGTCATTCCAAGCGCCAGGTACTCGCACATTTCCATTAGCAGTATTCAGATTTGGCAAGGATGGTGTGTCTCTTGTGGCTCCTGAGCTCGTAGGGAAGGGTGGAACGGCAGGTCTGGCAATTTGCCGAGGAGCCGCGAATCCAAAATTCGATCTTTGGGACATCGGGACAAACTGTAAAGGTGGAGCAAGGGAGCCGTTCGCAGATTGGCTTGGATGCGGAACGCCAGCAATGCGATCCAAAGCACTGTATGAATTGGAGGCAGATGCATTTCTGGATCCAGCCTGAATGCTACGGGCGAAATCCTCATCCTGTCTGGCAATTCTTGCTCGCTCTTCTGCTCTCTTTTGATCTGCAATGTAGTCATCGTTTAATTTCATGAAGTCGACATCGAGATCATCTCTAGACTAGCGTTAGCACGGATGCTCCGATGTAAAGGCAGATCACGACAGCTCAGGCAGAGCAGCAACATTGCAACCGGGTCAAATATGCTACTAGCATTGGCTTGCATCCCTCGTTGAGAGATCTCATAGGTATATAGATGTTCTTACCCAGAAGTCGAAGGCGTCTTGGAGCCTCGTCTAACAAAAGGACTTGGAGAAGTTCGTCTGCTCTTTGTTTCCATCGGCGACAATCCTCCACCAACATCTGTATGTGAACGCTTCCGATCCATTCTGCCAGGTGTGATGGGGAGATTTGCGGTAAAGCTGCCCGTCTCGATTGGCGAAAAAGCACCAACGCCGCCTGGTAGAAATGTCAGCTTTGGTCGCCCTCCCATTCCCTTATGAATCTTTCATGAACATCCATTCGAGCAAACATACCCAGAGCCTGTCCAGGCGATCCAAAATCCGTACTCAGCAAACGTCCACCCTGGGAACCCGCAGGACCTTGAGAGCTCATCGAACCGTGGCCTTGCAGCTGTTTCAACTCCCTATCCAGCGACTTTATCTCCTTTATCACATCTGTTCTTTGCTGTACTTGACTTGCGGAAGGCGCATCGTCAATTGATCGTAAGACGACTTTCTGGAACTGGATCTCTATTTTGAGATTTTCGATCGCCTCTTGCGAGGCGGAGAGTTGCGACATGGTGGACAAACACGCGCAATGCGGGTGCCCGGCTACATGTAGGAAAGCACCCGATGTGGAAGGAACTGTGACGAGGCTGCAGAAGAGATTGTGAGAGGGGCATATGTTTGTGGTGAAATTGGGGAATAGTGGAGAGTATGTACACGTGTGTGGTAGTACAAGAACTCAGCTCCTGGAGCCTGTGGGAGTTGAGAGGATTTGGTTTGAGGGAAGGAGGGAATCTGTAATATCTTGCCTCGCTCAAGAACTTCGGCACGTGGACGCGCTCCCAAGATTTACGTGCGCACGTGATAGATGTTGATATTCCAATTCGATTTCGATCCTGGTCGATCGGTTGGAGATTAAAGATTAAATATCAAGAAGGAAATTCCAGGTAAATAAGTATATGGCGCTACCTGCCAAGCCACAGGTGCCTGCGTGCATATCTCATTGAGAGGAACTGGGCCACAAAAAGACTGAGTGAGGCTTGAAAGAAAATTAGGCTTTTAAAGCAAACTCAGTATTCACGGGCTCATCTGAAATTCACCACAGCTTGATCTCGTAAGTTGTAGCTATAGCAAATTCACTTCATGTTAAAAGTTCATTCAGACTATCACAGTCTTCCACCGGGTATCACAAAACGCCAGATTCTCCGTCTATGTTCCATATATGCTCCCAGATATGCGACAAATCTCAACTTCCTTTCTCGCTTTCCGTACCAGAGTTCACTACATCGCCAACCCACCCCTTGACTTTATCAAGCTTATGCTTGAGCCATGATAGAAAATCAATTCCATCATCGCTTGTGTTGCCTTCATCTTCAACGACTGGTCTCTCCACGCTAGAATCTTCAGGAGTAGATACTCCCCCTACAGATGGTGATTTGACGTTCGAATCTGTAAGTGATGAAGCCTCAACGGGAGAAATTTCAATCATATCGGGTCCTGCATATTCAGTGGCCGATGATGCGGATGTGATAGGCAATCTTGATGTCCAAACAGAAGGTGCTGGTACTGGATCAACAAGCTCTTCGAGAGCAGTCTCCTCAGTATGCGTACCTACGGTCTTGAACGGAAGCCTGATAGTTCCATTGTTTGGTTTTGGTGTGATACGTAGCGAGTCACATATAATATTGTAGACTTCAATATTTTCTGTAATAGTAAGCATGACAATGTGAGAGCTGTGCTGAGTACTTACGAAAAGGCTCGATACGACTGTTCCCAACATGTGGGAACGCGGGTCCTCGTGCGATGAAGATGGCTCTCATCAAGGGATGTTCATGGTCATAACCATGCAGTCCTCTGGGGTGATATTGCACACCCTTTGCCTTCGCATCCGCGAGATCGAACTCATCTTTCGTGACGATAGCCCATCCAGTCTTCGGTATGACCCACAAAGGAGCTATGCGATCGTTTTTCGAGAAGTGATACCGTTCTGGCATGTTAACATCCCGAAGGTAGACATCAAAGCTAGGGTCAACAGCAGCTTTAGCAGCCAGAGTATCGAAGAGACTCTGCAGATGAGCTGGGTTTTTTGGACGGAGGCCATACAATGGCCAGCCATCACTTCTTTCGACTAAGCTCATGTCGATGACGTTTTCTAATTGTATCATACGACTAGTATCCGTAGTGGCCATTCCATGATCGGAGACTATCACCAAGTTAACGATGTTTGTTAAGTTCCTTGTCTCGAGACCCTGAAACAGATGACCCAGCATCGTATCAACGTTATTAATGGTCACTCTGATCTCTGTGCTATTTGGTCCATAACTGTGACCGTCAACGTCGACATTTGGCACATATGCGGCGATGAGTTGAGGTCGCATGTCGGCCGTAGCGGCAGTCTTTACTTCCAATCCAGGCTTGTCCAGCAGTTCCAGGATTCTTGACACCTTATTGGACAACGGTTCCTTGCCATTGTACTTATCCAGAAACGCCGGTTCAACTTCCAATATGTGTGCTTCACTTCCAGGCCACATATGTATGGCTGTCCGTATTCCATGCACCTCTGCAGTCACCCACAGAGGTTCACCACCCCACCACTTCGGATCCATCGCTTGTGGGTGTATGTAGAAGAACTCGTCCTGTAGTTCCTCATCCCAGAATGTGTTGCCAACGATTCCATGAGATTCTGGATAGAGGCCAGTGACTAAAGTGTAGTGATTTGGGAAAGTAACAGAAGGAAAACTTGGGTTCATGAATATAGGCGATACTCCTTCCGCGATAAATTCATTCAACCTGGGTGTAATGCCTCTCTTCAAGAAGTCCGCTCGAAATCCGTCCAAGCTGATCAGGATCGTTGTCGGAGCGAATAATGCTGTCCCATTGCTGAGCATTGGCTGAATTGGCGTTGCAACCCTCCGATGTAGCGATGTTTTCCACGCAATAAGCACCAGTATCGAAAATCCTGCCGCGATCAACAGGTGTATAAAGCACCACTTCATCCATCCACTTTTCCTTCGTGCTTTGCTGCCATGTGTTCCCACCAGTTGTCTCCTATCCGGTTCAGCACCCCCTTCGGTTTCACTGCTCTCGCCAGTCGAGCCCCCTTCTTTCAGCCCTCCCTCCTCCATCTCATATATCAACGCTCCATCTTCTCCATCCTCCGCATCATGCAGCATCTGTTTTTTCTTCTCTGACCTACTCATCCGTCTCTGCCGTCTCCTCTCCGTCTTCCCGGATCCCTTCCCCATCATTTCCAACGTCGATGTCGAGCTCGGACTCAAGAGATCAGTATAGCTTTTTGAGGACAGCTTCTTTATCGGCTCGACAATTGCCAATGCATTTCCCCGCTGCTCTCTCCTCCTGCTATCTTCGAGAAGGCCATCCTTTTCCTCTTCCTCCAGGAGAACGGTCAGGTCATGTTGGCGGACATCAGCACCAGTTCGAGCATCGAGTAGTACATCATCATCTTCGCTGTCCGTATCCTGGTCACTGCGGTCGGCGGAACGGATGCTTGAGGTGTCATCGTCCAAGTTGGGTGAGGAGAGCAGAGATTCGTCTCTGCCGGGACGCAACAATTGCGGTGGCATCTTGGAATGGATTGATTAGGCCATTGAGAACATGTTTCTTTAGCTTTCGTACTCCGTACCCGTACTCCTTCCTAGCTGGCTCCCATTTGGATGGTTTAAGTCTGGCTGCCTCAGGCATTACAGTCCTTGTATGGCTGGACAATGTCTTCGCTTCCTGATCACATCAGCGTTGTACCATATGACTTCAACTTTATAGGAAGAAATCACAGTGTCCTTACCTTACCTGTTCACAGCATTTTTGGACAGGCCCTCGAATCAGATCTATTAATAACATCCTTTGGCCTGTGAATGTACCTAGTCCTACAGACTTTTGTGTGCTGTATCTTATTACTTGTCTTGCCATCAAAGTCCAATCGTATGAATTCAAACTCTTCTTTGCTTACAATACATGCTCCAAAATATTCTTCGAGTGTGGCGTAATAGCGAGAAACGGGAGGCCAATGGAGAGAGAACCATACCAATGGGCAGGGTCGTACTGTTGAGGTACCGGTGACCTGTTGGTGGCATGGTTGTTTATTCCTGAAGTGAATACTTAGGTTCTTTAGTACAAGGTACTGAAGATGAATGGCTGTCATTCATGGCTGCTCTTTCCCATCATTTGCGTACTACCTCTTAAGACTTCCTTCCATTGTCGAAGCCTGACAGAATTTGCATTGCTTCCTGTCTCATCCTCACCCACGCAAACGCAAACGCAAAGGCGATGAGGCGACCTTTCAACTCTTACTATTACACAAAACACAGGCCATATTCCACTGAATATTGGCTGACTAGTCAATGTTCGTCTTATGATCACACATACGCATACATATATTAGTATATACGAGCCGAGTCAAGCACTTACTTCCTGTTGCTGCAATCAAAAGGTAATTCTCTATACCTAATGGTTAGCTCCCTTTCTTGGTTCCTTCTGCTTTCCTCCTACTTTCCTCGTTTTCTTCTAGAGATCAATCTAGAAGCTAGAGGTTACTACTGCTAACCTGAGATGGTTAGTAGAAACTATAAACACCACTTCGAAATACTATAAGAGTTGGCCAATTGCGGCCGTGGCGAATACTTGAGTGCAGAGCTCTACTAGCAGGGCATAATATCAACGTACCGACGATGGATGCATTTCAATGGTTCCTCCCTTTACCACCGTAACATGACCTTTATAATTCGCGTCCTTCCAACATTGCCACTGGGGAAAGACTCCCACCAGAGCTCATGGTTGTGATCTGTCAACTCGCACCTGCTGAGAGAGACGGTCACCTTTTCGTTCACGTCCCGCCGCTACCGCTCCGAATTGAGCAGGAGACGTGGGAAAATACTATTACGCCTATCAGATAATTCAAGTTCTCGACAGAGGAACCCCATCTGAATACCTCAGAAGCCCCTGGATGATTACCACTAGTGACAAGTTTCTCTCAAATCTGCTGACTGGCTGTTGTCTTGCGGACCCACAACTCGATCAACACAAGTTGACTAACTCATGAATCATAGATCACGACAAATTTCAGATTCTGGCTGAACGCTCTGGAACGCGTACGGCCTGATGATATCTTATGCAGTACCTGCCGAAAATTCCCTCCAATACGCGAAGCTGGGTTCTGGCTGCAGGAAAGGCAATGCCGGGGTTTCTGCCAATGTGCTCTCCATTCTCATACTCAACTTTTTTCATGATTTGAATTTTTGCTCCAGATTGTCCAAATAATACCATTAAAAGCTATCTTAGCATTACTTCTGACCCTCTGAGGTGTCTTTTCCCCGAGAATCCGACGTTGACGCGTCTTATTCAAAGGATGGAGATCCCTCAACCCCTATCTCAAGACACCGCTTTCACGCGGCCACTCGAACCCCTTACCCCCTCTATCGAGGAGCGTCGTCCTAGGAAGACCCAGAGACACCACCTGCTTCCTCCTGAAGTCATCCCATACGGTGGGGCAACGCGCAAAACGACAATAGTAGCTAATACCTTACGCCAAGGCATTGAGGCTACTATTACGGAAGCAAAGCGTACGGAGGA